>JAJKFI010000011.1:20481527-20498861 GCA_029204185.1 Lerista edwardsae
TTATTTATTTATTTATTTATTTATTTATTTATTTATTTATTTATTTAATTTTTATCCCGCCTTTCTGCCCCATGGGCACCCAAGGCAGCTTACAGCATTAAAGGTAAAAAAGGTAAAGGTTTCCCCACGACCGAATGGTCTAGTCGTGACCGATTGTAGGGGGCGCTGCTCATCTCTGTTTCTAAGCCTGCAGAGCCGGCATTTTGTCCGAGGACAAGCTTCCGTGGTCACGTGGCCGGCATGACTCTACGCTGTAGCGCACGGAACGCCATTACCTTCCCACTGAAGCGGTCCCTATTTATCTACTTGCATTTAGGTGCTTTCCAACTGCTAGGCTGGCAGAAGCTGGGGCAAGCAACGGGAGCTCACTCCGTCGCGCAGTCTTGAACTCCCAACCTTCCAGTCGGAAAGCACAGCAGCAGTGGTTTAACCCACTGCACCACCACGTCCTTTACAGCATTAAAACCAACACATTAAAACCACGACGTTTAACAATTAAAACAACGTTAAAAACAATGTTAAAACAGTTAAAATTTAAAACAAGCAAGCCCCCGTGGATCCCACAATTTGATAAAATTTAAAAGATGAAGAATGTAAAATGCCTGCCAGCCTGTCAACAATTGAAGGCTTGTTTAAAGACCTGTAGTGGGGCAACATCCAGGGGCTAACGAAGGCTCCACCAGCTTGTCTCCTAGCTGCCGCCCCTGCTCCCTTTGGGCCTGGCTTCAGATGATAAGCCCCTTGTGGTAAAGATCAGTCCCTGCACCCTTTGTGAAGCACCACACTTGTGGATGGCGACAAACAAACTGTGAAAAGAACTGACAACTGAGGAAAATTGTGCTGGCACAAATTCTGGAACTGATTTCAGAAATAGTTAAACCAGAACTCAGGAGAACAGAATGCAGGGCAGGGTGAAGGAGAAGAGCCCCAGCAGAAGGGGGAAATCAACTAAGAAGCCTGTTACACAAACATAGAGAAACATTGGATCATGGCCAATAGTAGGCGCATGCACAGGCGCTGATGAATGCTGAGCTTCCCATAATTTAAGAAGAGGCTGTGAACTAATTATGAGGCCTATAAACGCAAGGCAAGGGTTACCAACATACTCCCTCCTCCAAGAACACACAGATCACACCTGGTGAGAAAGCCAGAGCCAGGTACAGCAGAAAGCGACGGATCACTCTGCGGAAAGGCTGGACACTGTGGAGAAGGAATGGAGACAGCAGACACTGCGGGCGCAATCCTAACCTGGAGTTCGGCCGGCACAATTAGGCCAGCAAAGTCTGGCTGGCAGAAAGGCCACTGTAAAGCACATTTGGACCATTCTTGGAGTCAGAGAGGATGGTGCATGTCTGTGTGCTGGCCTCTCTGACTCCAAGAGTGGTCCAAACATACTTTAAGGTGGCCCTTGTGCTGGCCAAACTTTGCTGGGTTAGTTTATGCCGGCCAAACTCAGTTTAGGATTGCGCGCAAAGTCTCATCTCCTCCACATTTCCTCTCCCACTCTGCCCCCTCTTCATTTTCAATCCACTAAGGAGGAGGAAAGACGTCAGAAGCTAGGTGAGGGGGACCATATTCAACTCACTGCTTCAGGAGCCAGGAGGTCAGCCCTGAGGAGGGATAGCTTAAGAATGCTACACAGGGCCCAATCCTAACCAACTTTCCAGCACTGCGATAAGGGCAATGCAGCTCTGAGGTAAGGAAACAAGCATTGTTTCCTTACCCTTGGGGAGATCCCTGTGACTGACCCTCAGCTGCAGGATGCAGCACATGCCCCATTGGCACAGCTATGTCAGCACTGGAAAGTTGGTTAGGATTGCGCCCACACGCTGATTTTCCGGTCTACGTTAATCTTGTCTGCATAAACAGGGATCTCTAGTCCATCCCGAGCACAAAAAGTGGTGACGCAGATCCAAACACATCCTTCACAAGTTGCGTAATCCTAGGGAGGCATTGCAAACACCACAACCTACACAGTCTCCCGGGAGCCTCTGCAGAAGGAGCCCAGAATAAGCATGCCAAAAATACCAGGCTGAAAAGTGCTTCACAGCAGTTTGGCTGAAATGGTGTTTGCTGTCTTGACAGGGGATATCCATCACTGCTGAGGCAAAAGGACTAATTAAGTTCAGGCGGAGTCAGGTAATTAGCAATTGATGAGGAAACTCAGTGATAACTCAGAGAATGCATGCATATAACCTGGAACAGGCCTCCAACCGAGAATGGGATCTTGGAGTCTTGCTGAAGAGGAAAATGTCCTCTGTAAGGAGCTGTAAGGATGAGTGGATTGTCCCCTTTCCTTTATTGTTCTTCTGATGTACTTGTATGCATAGTGCATCAAGATTCTTTCTGAGCCATGTTTTTTTTGATGCGCAAATGCTCTCTTGCACATTGCTAAAACACTGCACAAAGCAAATCTTGATTCAACTGTATGAACGATCACATCACCTTTCCTTTTGTGTGGTGTTTCGTTTATTTACATCTAGATATCCTGCCTTTCAGAACTCAAGGTGGTTTACAATGGGATTTAACCAGCCAATACAAAAAACATCATAAAAACACAAACAGCAGCAATTAAAATACACCCTAGGGGAGAAGCAGAACAACACAGAGCATAGCGGATCATTATCAATACACATCAATGCGCATCCTGGTCATGTGCAAGGAGGAAAACATGAATGAACCTGACGCAGTGGCAGAATGTGCATGCCGAGAACTCAGTAGATAAACCAGAAATATAATAAAGAACATTAGAAGATTTGCTTCAGAAACACCACAAAGGCTTGTGGCACTTCAAATACAAACAAATTTCATTTTGGCCGGAGTTTTTAGGAATGCAGTGCCCATCATCAGATGCATGAAGTGAAATCCTCAGTTGGCAGGCATGCAACATGCACTGGGAAGAGTGGAGCTCAAAGGGGCTCTGGAAGGGAAGAGATGCATTCCGTGGCTGTAATTATGCCACGTACATAATATGCACTTTATTCACAGCAACAGTAATAGTGGCTGAGGCTTCTAATGAACCTGGGTTCAATTAAGCCCTGAGAGAGGATAGATGACAGCTTTTGGGGGGGGGGTATACCAAAGGATGTGGTGGCGCTGCGGGTTTAACCGCTGCTGTTAGGCTTTCTGACTGGAAGGTTGGGAGTTCGAGACCACGAAATGGAGTGAGCTCCTGTCACTTGACCCAGCTCCTGCCAATCTAGCAGTTCAAAAGCACGTAAAATATGTGAGTAGATAAATAGGTACCACTTCAGTGGGAAGGTAACGGCGTTCCATATAGTCATGCTGGCCACATGACCATGGAAGTTTGTCCTCGGACAAATGCTGGCTCTACAGGCTTAGAAACGGAGATGAGAACTGCCCTCTACAGACCATTCAGTCCTGGGGAAGCCTTTACCATTTTTTATACCAAAGGAACAAATGGCCATTAGTCCAGTTCCTTACCAGCGCACTTACCATATCAAATCAAAAGAATTCAAACGAAAGCCCTCTCAACTGGATTCGACAGTACTAGGTGTGCATATTGCCAGGATGAAACCCCGGGAAACTCCGAGTACCAGAAGTGGGCCATTTACAAGATGCCATTCTGAGAATAGGCCAAAATGCATTGAAAAGTCCTATACGTAAACTGCGCCAGTCCCAAGCTCGGACACAGTCCAACCACAGGTATGACTGCAGTTTTTCTCAGAGCTGGGTGTGCACATTGCAGGAAAGGCAGTCCGGGAACTTTGGAGTACCCGGGGTGGGCCATTTCCACCAGGTCCCAATCTGTAAATGGGCCAAAATGCATGCAAAATCCTAAAACCTCAGACTGGAACCTGGTGGAAATGGCCCACCCCGGGTACTCCAAAGTTCCCGGACTGTCTTTCCTGCAATGTGCACACCCAGCTCTGAGAAAAACTGCAGTCATACCTGTGGTTGGACTGTGTCCGAGCTTGGGACTGGCGCAGTTTACGTATAGGACTTTTCAATGCATTTTGGCCCATTCTCAGAATGGCATCTTGTAAATGGCCCACTTCTGGTACTCGGAGTTTCCCGGGGTTTCATCCTGGCAATATGCACACCTAGTACTGTCGAATCCAGTTGAGAGGGCTTTCATTTGAATTCTTTTGATTTGATATGGTAAGTGCGCTGGACTACATGGAATTAGAGAAACATGCTGGGTGACCATTCTTATGTGATGCTAAATGCATGATAAGTAAACCAGTAACTCACACCAGCAATTATGAGATAACACAGTCTTTCTGTTGAACCAAGGTATTTAACTATTCAGTGAGTCAGGAGACCTTCATTCAAGCCAAAACACACACAGAGTCAAACTTCCAGTCTGAACACTGGTTTCTTCATTTCTGGCTGGATTCTCCCTCTGTAATTCCTCTGTCGTAAAACAAACACCTTTAGGTCAGCAGCAGAAGACTAATGTTCTCCCACTGGTTTCTGGATGTTGGTTATGTTATCAATTCATTACTATCATGCCTTCAATGCGCATGACAGTATACACAGAGTGAAAAGTCAGATCTCTGTCCCAAAGAGCTTACAAGGTAGATATTGACACAACAGAGTGGGTGGTGGGGAAGGGTGACAGAGGTAAACAGGGGAAGCAAACGGAGTTGTTTCAGTTCACACAGTCCACTTTACTTTCAGTAGGGAAAGGCGGCTGTGTTTTATGTCAGATATGTGTCCTTTTGTTCTGTTGGGCAGAGACTGATCTGTCTGTGCATGTCTCTAGTTAGAATAGCAGCCAAGGGGAGATTGGCCACAGCACCCACGGAGGGAAGGGAGCTTTAAGTCTTTACCCCCACATTTGCGCAAGGAAATGACTTCAGATATGAATTCTCATAAGCCGCCCAATGCTGAACGCTGTCAAATGCTAAAGTCTATTGTACGCCATTCATCAAGCGCTATCAAACGCATTTATCGAATACTAAGAACGATAACACAGAGACACTTAAATGCGATGCCTTGCTGCAGTTTGTTCGAAAATACTGAAAACAAAATGCCCAAAATTAAATTTTGTAGCATGCAAAAACCATACACAGGGGCAACAGCTGCACCCACATGGCCTGGCCTGGCCTTACAGTGAGGCTGCCTGAGCCCCTTATCTGCACTGGAGAGCCACGGAGTACGGAATCTGCCATGGAAGGTTTTATCCCTTGCCAGGAGCGGAGGCAATCTGCTGGCACATTCACAGTTCTTCATCACTGCAAGTTTATATCTAACTCTCTCTCCCCCCACCCGCTTTTTGCTGCTGCCGATATGATGAAAACCTCCTAGTAAAATCTTCATTAACTCCTGTCACAGCTCAGCTCCAACATTATTTTTCCTTATATTAGGATTTCAAGTTCAGCTCAGATGCATTTTTTTTTATTGTCAGGCTAGGAGGAAAACACTTGTCTAATTTGCAACATCCCCATTATATTCCTTTTATAACGGTTGCTAAAGGAGAATAAATATGAAATAGTTCTCTGCATCTCAGCCGTATTTCCACAAGAGCTTAATGCTCTGCTGCTGGGTGATTTCTCTTCCTCCCTCCCCATCTCGCACCTCTCCTAACCTTGTGGCGACAGCCAAGGAATCGTCATACCTGGGAGGGGAAAAAAAATGTGTCTCTTCCCAAGTTATCGGCAGAGTTGGGCTTTGCGCTCATGTCAAGAGATGGATTACAGGCTACGACTGCTGCACTGTCCTAACCTTGGAGCTCTCTGGATTCCTTGCATGAATAATTGGTAAGAACGGCAACAGTTTCGGTCCTTAAGTAACTTCCAACAGAATTCTGAGCATGTCTTCTCAGAAGGATGTCCCATTGTGTTCAATGAGACTGTGGGACAAATCCTCTCCAATTTTCCAGCCCTGGTGGAGCTGTCCCAATGGGGTGTGTGCTGCATTCTGTGGTGGTGGGGGCAGTCAGGGAGACCTCCTCAAGGCAAGGGAACATTTGTTCACTCACCTCAGGTCTGCTTTGCAGTTGCACCAGCACCAGAACATTGGATAGGATTGGCCCTCACACCTTGGAAAGTGTTTATAGGATCTCAGTCTCAGAAGCATTCAGAAATGTCACTTGCTACAGTCTTCCTGGACTATGCCACTGCAGGGTGCAAGAAAGGAAATGGCTGAAATACTCCCCCAGGGCACCTCACCTCCCTCCCCCTTCATGTGCTCTCATCAGCATGCCTAACACTAGCAAGTCACGTAGGGCAGGGCACATACCAAGTGCCCCAAGCTAGGTGGAAAAGATGAAGCATTGGTGAGTTTGCATTTTAGGAAAAGGATGGCCAAGCTATGTCTAAAATCATGCTGAGGATGCAGGCAGTTAGGCAGAATCATCCATGTAACAAGGCTGCATGAGGATGGCAAGAAAGGTCGCTGCCCTAAAGAGTTTACAGTCTAGATCTCGATACAAGAGAAACATCAGAGGAAGGCAAGAGATATGAGACTGAGAAAATGAAGAAGAGCATGTGATTGTTGAAGCTGCCTGGCAGGAGATTCGGCTAAATGAAAGGTTCAAACTTCATCGCAGTGCATCATTTAATGGATGGGTCTCACTGGCGTGAGGTGGAACTAGTTCCCCTCTCCAGAGGAAGCCCCCTGATCTGCCCAGCTCAGTGTTATCCATTCCCCAGGGTTTCAGGCAGAGGAGGAGCTTCTCTCAGTCCTGCCTGGAGGGGATGCTATGGAACGAACTGGGAACCTTCTGCATGCAGAACAGGAATGGCTCTGCCATGGAGCTATGACCCCTCCTTGAGGTGTGGAGAGGCCCACAGCTGTATGCAGACAGCTTAAGAGGGGATCAGACCAATTTGAGACTTCTGTAAGCAACTGTTTGCATGGCGACTATACAGAAACACCAGTTTCAAAGGCAGTCGTGGGGGTGCCACATCAGAGGTGGGCTGTTGCCTTCATCTTCTGTGCCTGGACTTCTCAGGCTCATCTGCTTGGCCACTGCAGAAAGCTGGACTAAATGTTGCCTTGAGTACAGCAGAACGTGCCTTCAGTTCTCCCTCCCCAGCATGCCAGGAAGAAGCATCCCAGCCTTGCTTTCTCTTCAGCTTGCTAGTTTAATCTGCTTAGGGGCGTTTTTACATGGAGGAGCCACCAACCTGGCTCCATGGACCAGGAAGCACTACAGTCTGACATGCATCCGAGTGTACATTCCAAACATCCCAGCTGGCTTTTAAGATGCAGCTTCTCTCATGTGCTATCAGAACTGGGCACTCTCCTCTTAATGACATGATTTGGGAGGGGGCAAGCTGCTCCTCGCAAGAACTTGCTTTCCTGGATTCGACCAAATGTCCATCTCGTTTGGCAATCTGTTTCCAACAGAGGGTAGTTAGGAGGGAGTTTTCACATCCTGGCTGGAGCAATAATGGCCGTTCTCTGCCTGCTCCCAGCATCTGGCAATCAAAGGGATATGGCTTCTCGATACGAAGTTTGGGTTTTTCAGCTTTGCTGTTAGCCAGGATAGCTAAATGGAGCACATGGCTAAGAATCCAGTGGAAAAATTCAGATGTCAATGAAATGTCAAATCTCTCAATTCTGTAGCAGATCAGGGGTTCAAAAGCATCCCCCTCCCCCTGATTTCATGGCTGGGTTTGCAAACTGAAATCTCACATGGAAATTTAAGAGCCGACTCTTGGCTTTTTTGTTTCCCATCGAAAAGGATTTGTGAATGGATGAAATTAATCATTTTCCTTTTTTCTTTGTTTCTTGTTTTAATATTTGCTCGGAATGTCAGCTGTCACATCAGCAGTAAAATACTGTCACATGATGGCATGTTACATGTCAGATACTGCCAGGTTTTTATGGCTATTCCATGTCAGCTGTCAGATATGATCATACACCGACTGGCAAGTGACATGCAATATGAAATATTGACAATGAGGGTGCAAACCTAGCCTGTAGTTAGGCTGGCTAGGTTTGGCTAGCACAAGGGACACTGTAAAGTATGTTCGGACCACTCTCGGAGTCAGAGGCCAGCACACTGACATGCACCATCCTCCCCAACTCTGGGCGTGGTCCAAATATGCTTTACGGAGTCCCTTGTGCCGGCCAAATTTTGCTGCCCTAACTGTGCTGGCCTAACTTCAGGTTAGGATTGTGCCCTAAATATTATTGGACGTCAAGTGCTAATTTGGAGAACCGGATAGCTGCCAAATAGTTGCACACCCAGAGAATGTTCAGGACCGATCAGCTTCAGCAAACTGCTGTTGTAAGACCCACCCTCCGTAAATTTGTCTAATTCTCAAAATGAAGACAGTTCAGAGCTGTGTCTTCTGGACTCAAAGCCTTTAGGAAGCACACCCCATCCCCTTGTGCGCTTCCCCCAGCACGGCATTGCCTCCAGATGTCCAATGCCAGCAAGCCCTAGGGGAACTGTGGCACGCCAGTCACCTCGAAGCTAGGTGGAGCTGCAGGATCAGGAGATTAGAGGGAGGGTGATGGTGGGCATCTATTCTTGCAATCAGCCACCCATGTGAAAAGGCCACATTTGCTTGATGGATGGGCAACCAGGCTGTGTACTGTGCGCAAGGTGGCCTTTCCTCTGGGATGTTCTGCCACCTGTGAGGCTGGAGGACAGAGATATCGGAGGAAGCCTTTTTTATATAACAAAAGCCCACTTGTGGAACTCCCTGCCTATGGAGATTAGGTTGGCCTCCTTCTGCCAGCATTCTGGCAGCAGTTGAAAACCCATTTGTCCCCCTCGACCTCTGGGCTCAGCCCTGAATTGTGGGATTCTTGCTTTTGGTGACGCTGTATGCTGCACCTATGCTTTCATTTCACTAAGAGTGCAATCCTAACCTGGAGTTAGGACGGCACAGTTAGGCCAGCAAAGTTTGGCCAACACAAGGGCTATCATAAGGTATGTTTGGACCACTCTCGGAGTCAGAGAGGCCAGCACACAGATGTGTGCCATTCTTCCTGACTCTGAGAGTGGTCGAAACGCGCTTTACGGTGGCCCTGGCCCCAGCCAAATTTTGTTGGCCTTACTGTGCCAGCCTAACTTCAGTTTAGGATTGCGCCCTGAATCTGGTTATTGTTTCTATTGATTTTGAACTTCCTGTAAGCCACCCTGAGCACATCCCTGTGGAAGGAGAATGGTGCGGTAACAGTATCTTAAACCAGTAGGTATCGCGCATGAATTCTCCTTGAAGGAAGCAAGATGGTCTCTCCTCTGGGGACTGTGCTGCTCTACGGCTTGCCTGGTTGCCAAACCCTGCAGTTCCTCCCTAATTTTGGGCTAGATTCCTCCACCCCTGACAATCTCTATGAGTAGGAGCCATGATTAGGAGGAGAGAAGCTCCTGGGCTCATCTTGGAGTACAGCTTGGCAAGAGCATCATTTAACCCGTTGAAGAGACCCCAACAGCCCATGTAGCACCAGTGCACCCAAAGGCCTTCCTGGGCTTAAGCAGCTTTGCAACAGAAACTGGCTTTCCAGCACAGCATAAGCCATACTCTATGGGAGAATAGTTGCCGGACTGCCTCTTTCAGCTAGATATGGGGCAGGTGATGCTTCTGGGTGCAGCAAGAACAGTCTCTATGGGAATGGCCAGCTCAGGAGATATGTGAATGAAAATTAATGCTGCGTTCAGGAGGGGTGCTTAACACATCAAAGGAAAAGGGGAGTAACTCTGGAGACCTGAACCCACAAGAGAGTGACTTCACTCCAGCCCCTGATGGATGCTCCTTGCAGTCGCTTGGCGGGTTTGGCCCCTCAAGAAACGCAGACATCTGGGGAGCAGGGTGGAAATCCCTGCTCTAGTGCATTAGAGTGTGCATAACTCGCCCAGACACAAATTTGGCTGTGATGCATTGCCCTGTGACAAAAAAATTAAAAAGAAATATATCTAGCACAGCTGCAAGGCAGTTCGAGCGATGGCCTTTGGTTTCAGTCTATTCCTTGATTATCTTAAAAGATAAGAAGTCATTACGCTTTGGAGAATTAATAATTATCAGCACTCAAAGCCTTCTTTGGATGTGATCAATTTTAACTCCTTGACATGAACAGCTATTGTGGCCAAGGCAGGATGAAACAGGAGGTGGGGGTGGGGAAAGGGCCCTCCCTCCCCCCACCACACCCCCCCCAAGGACACCCTCTATCTCTCTGCCTGACTCTTGTGCTTCCAGCTGGCGAACGTCTTTCTTGCATCGCATCAATTGATAGTCCAAAAATAGCCTCAAATCTTTTTATGAGGGTCAAACTCTGGTTAATGGTAGCAGAACCAAGCTGGGCCCTGGGCCCCCAGAAGCAGTGGGGTGGGGAAAGTGGCTATTTAAAGGGGCTAAACCCATTTAAGCTGCTTCTTCCCCTGTGGGTCTCAGTGCCCAGAAGCTGGAAAGCGGCAGGTCGGTGCTCTCTCTCACAGAGCCAGGCTGGGCAGCAAGCCGTCCTCCTTGGAGTTCAGAGGGAATTGGCGTAGGGAATTGGCAGGCCCAGGATCCTGCACCCATCACCTCTGGTGGCCCCATAAATGCACTGAGCACAGACAGGACTGACCTGTCTCCTTTGGACAAGTCCCTGCACAGAATACTATTTATGCAGTTACAAGCAAATTATTGTGCAGGCTGGCGTTAAATCTTCTGGTTGCCATTTCAAAAACTTCCTGACTTTCCCTGCAGCTAGCCAGCCTTTTTGGAAGACTTTCTGGCCGGCAGCCAGGGTAGTATTATCCATCAGGCTGACTAGGCTGAAGCCTAGGGGCCCCGCAGGGACTAGGGCCTGTCAATTTGACACTGTTACCTGTGCCCTAGCCCATCTTGATGGTAAAGCATAAGGCCTTTACTCACTGGAAGACAGCCATGAGCAGTCTGCCGCAGGGAGTTGGCAATGGGGAGCTCCTGCAAGGGCCTGGCCTGTAGCACCCCGGGGTGGTCAGCAAGCCAGGTCCAAGCAGCACTTACGTGGCTGGATGCACAGCCTCCCTTCTGAGGGCAGGCTAAGTGGATGGCACAGGGCTGAGCACTTTTAGTGCGCCAGGGCTGAGTGGTGCCTGCGAACTCAGCCGACTGCCAAACCAGCTCCCAGAGGCAGGTGGTGCAACACCGACATACCCCTTCTCCCTCCCCAGCCAGTCTGGGCTCCCATCCAGACTTGTGGCACAGGCTGCCTGCCAACCTGGGAGTCGGGGGAAGACAGGGGATGAACAGAAGGATGCACGCAAAGAGAGGAGCAGTCACAAGGGACCTATCAATGGCTAGGCACATGCCCTCCTGTTCCAGAAGAGGTCTGGAGGGGACCCAAAGTACCTGAAAGCGTAGGGACCCAGCCATGGGTTAATACGGTCCTGCCGGCAGCAGCAAAAATACCAAGTTTACATTGCCCACAATCAACTGATAAATTTTTCACGCCTCCCCAAAACCCAAACGGGGGGCGCATTCATCTCTTCTGATTAGTCTGGCAAAATTTACCAAAGTTCACAAGGAGCCCACGGAGCTCGGCTTTCTTGACATTCAATAAGCAGTGAAAAAGGTCGACATTTTACTTGTATTAATTTTTTATCAAAGGCTGAAAAGCTCATTTTCATGGGAGATAATAAATGCCGTTGGAGAGCAGGTCTCGCAAGATATACGGCGCCGGTCGATTCCACCACATGAAAAATGGCAGGACTTCACGGCCCCCTTTCTTGTCTTCTGGGCCGACCTTATCTCCAAAATCCCGTAAATTATTGCTTTGTTTCATCAAGAGTTGTCTGGGACAATGTAATAGTTTGTGACACAGAGAATGCTGAGCAAGGGAAAAGCACAGCATGGAACAATCAACAGCCCTTTGGAGTTGCTGTCCCTGGCAGAGCATCCTTCGGAACTGGGGCAGCTCCTCCATCCCTGCTGATGTGAAGAGGAAGAGGGGTTCCTTGACTGCTCCCTGCATCCCACTGAGCCCTGCATCCCAGCATCCTCCCAGATGCTGGTATAGCTCCTAAAATTAAGTCCAACTGGAGCATGGGCAGGTTTGCTGTTAACTGCCAGTTCTTTCCATTCATTTAACTCTTTCTTATTCCCACTAGTTACTGATGCACGCAGGTGTGTATTGACAAGAAACACTGCAAAACACTCTCAAAGCGTAATCCTAACCAGGAGTGAGGTTGGCACAGTTAGGCCAGCAAAGTCTGGCTGGTACAAGGGACACCATAAACTCTGACCATTCTCAGAGTCAGACAGGCCAGCACACAGACATGCCCCATCCTCCCTGACTCCAAGAGTGGTCCAAATTCACTTTATGGTGGCCCTTGTGCCGTCCAAACTTTGCTGGCCTAACTGTGCCAGCCTAACTCCAGATTAGAACTGTGCTCTCAATTGTGCTCAAAATCACATCCTTGTGATTTTGGGATGTGTGTATGCTCACTGCTTTCCTGATGTACTCTCCTGTACACTGGTAAAATATCACAGAAAGGAATATGGATGTAATTGCATGTGACATATTCAAGTTTTTTTTTTCTGGTGATGTTTGATCAATACATAAATGCACTCAAACACATCTGAAAACTTTGCAGAAGAAGATTCTTAATGCAATCATGCACATGATTTGTTGCAGGGGAACACCATCGAAGAAAAACGTAAAAAGCACATCTGCTTTATTTCCAGTATAAAAACTGGAAATACAGACATGGGAAAGTCTGTATGCCTTAAAGTATGGCTCCTGTCTTAGAAACAAGATCAGGTAATTTGGAACTTCACAGTCTGGGCACTTATTCAGAGGAAGTACATTTCAGAAGCATCCCCAATCTTAGAATCAGGTCTGTGGCTTTGGTTGCTCCCCTCTTCCAAACCATTCAAGATGTGTGACTTCACAGATCTTTCAACACTCTTTCAGCTTTTACAGATGTTTCACCACCCAAAACAGATCTCTGCCCAATTAGGCACGATTAATCCACTGCCCAATTAGGCACGGTTCTAACCTGCCTCGTGGATGGACTGCCACACCTGCCGCACCAGAGGCGGGTCTCCTGGACTTGTGGTGCCAAGAGCAAAAAGTGGGTGCCGAGAGCCATTTAGCACTAGGTGGCAACTGTTGCTGGTATGCCTGTAGCCAGCAAACAAACTCCTCACTCGTAGTGTTTTGCAAAGAGAGGAAGGACTCAGCAGGACGGGGCTCTTGGCTTGCTGGGCCAGGGAATGAACAGATGGAGCCACTTTTGATGGAGCCCTGCCTCGCCTAGCACTGCCTCTTCTGACTCGCAGCAGCTCTCCAGGCTCTTCCCAGCCCCAGAACCTCCTTTTTGCCTCCTGCAAGTGTGCAAAGTGTAGTGGCGCAGCAGGCTAATTTGCTGTTGCTGGGCTTTCCTACCGAAAGGTTGGGAGTTCAAGACCGTGCGACGGAGTGAGCTCCCGTTGCCTGTCCCAGCTCCTGCCAACCTAGCAGTTCGAAAGCACCTAAAAATGCAAATAGATAAATAGGGACCACTTCGGTGGGAAGGTAACGGCGTTCCGTGCGCTACGGCGTAGAGTCATGCCGGCCACATGACCACGGAAGCTTGTCCTCGGACAAAACGCCGGCTCTACAGGCTTTGAAATGGAGATGAGCACCGCCCCCTACAGTCGGTCACGACTAGATCATTTGGTCGTGGGGAAACCTTTACCTTTACCTTTAAGTGTGCGAAGAGCCTTGCAGGCTGACACAGAGCCCCCACTTGGAGGCTGAGCTGTCCCTCTCTCTGTCTAGACATCCCTCCTCCTGAGAGAGCTGGCTGGAAGTGTCCCCCCACCCTGCACAACTTCTGGCTGTGAGCCCTCCGCAGAGGGGCCTGGGAGCTGAGAGCACTCCAGGAGAAGGGCGTGAAAACTCTCCCAGCCATCTTAACAAGCCACCCAGCATAGGGCCTCAGAACTTGCCTGATTCACTATGTGCCATGAAAATATTACCTTCACCATCCCTGACTCTGATGCCCATTGACCTTCTGCCACCGCTGCTCCTTCCTCCCTCTACTGTTGCTCTCATGGTTCCTGATGTCCTTTCAAAAGATGGAGAGGACTGGGGGGGGCAGAGGAACATGACTAGTGGCTCATCTTTCCACCACTTCTCTGCCTTAGGGAGGATAACTAGGACGGTAATGGCTATCCCTCCCCCTTGCTCCAGCTCCCTGCCAACCTCCCTTTCAAAAGGAGCCCACACAGAATTTCATCTACTACACTCTGTCTGTGCTGGGTGGTGTGAAGTGTGTGTGTGTGTGTGTTTGTATGTGTTTGTGTGTGTACATGCGTGCAATCCCCCCCCCCCAGCAGCCTCTCACATTTTATAACCAATAGACAGAAAATGCTAACAAATAGCATCAATCCGATCAATACAGTTATTTAGGTGCTTAGAAGAGCCCGGGCAGAATATGCCGGCATCGGCACTTTCCACACAACGCCACCGCTCTTCCAGGCTCCGTGCTCAGGTGGCCAATCAATGCCCCAAGACGGTGCCGCTCAGGCTGAAATGCGCCTGTCTCATCTCGTTTCTCCAGAAGCAACTGGGCAGTGTCAATCTGGTGCTAGGGATGGAGGCCAATGGGGCAGCCTGGGCTCCGGAAGGAAGCCGTGGATATCATCGTGGAATCTCCCATCCAACCAGGCAACTCCTGGGTCAGGGCCAGACAACACGTGACACGCAACATGGGCAGCGCAATCCTGTAAAGGATGCAGTGCTGATGCAATGTCGTTGCGTTGGCACTATGTCATTAGCGCTGACGCAGGGATACCAAGCAGCACCCTGCGTCAGCGCTAACGCTCTGAAGCTGACGCTAGGCTTCAGAGCGCCGACGGGGAGTCTTCCTTGCATCGATCGAAGCCGGTCGGCGCAAGGGAGGAGCCATCCTGTTCCGGGACGGGGATTGGTGGGGGGCAGGGAGGTTGGGGGCGGAGCAAGGGCAGGCTTGGGTGGCAGCCATACGGCCACTTCCTAAGCCCATTCAGGAGGCTGTGCGGCCCCGATTTGGGCTGCGTGCTCTCCTTGGATCTGCGCCCGCTACTTAGGGGGTGCAAGTCCGAGGAGCACATAAGGGAGGCTGAAGCCTCCCCTACGGCGAGGGAGCAAACACTCCCTTGCTGCGGGGAGGCTCCAGCCTCTCCTATTGTTGTTGTTCAGTCGCTAAGTCGTGTCCGACTCTTCGCGACCCCATGGACCGCGGCACGCCAGGCCTCCCTGTCCTCCACTAGCTTCCTGAGTTCGCCCAATTTCATATTCATTGCTTCGGTGACACTATCTAACCATCTCATCCTCTGTCGCCCCCTTCTCCTTTTGCCTTCAGTCTTTCCCAGCATGAGGGTCTTTTCTAAAGAGTCCTCTCTTCTCATCAGGTGGCCAAAGTATTGGAGCTTCAGCTTCAGCATTTGTCCTTCCAGGGAGCAATCAGGCTTGACTTCCTGGAGAATTGACCGATTGGATCTCTTTGCAGTCCAGGGGACTCTCAAGAGTCTTCTCCAACACCATAATTCAAAAGCATCGATTCTTCGACGCTCTGCCTTTCTTATGGTCCAGCTCTCACAGCCATACATGGCTACTGGGAAAACCATCGCTTTGACTATGCGAACCTTTGTTGGCAGGGTGATGTCTCGGCTTTTGATTAAGCTATCTAGGTTCACCATAGCTTTCTTCCCAAGAAGTAAATGTCTTTTAATTTCATGGCTGCAGTCACCATCTGCGGTGATCTTGGAGCCCAGGAAAATAAAGTCTGTCACTGCTTCCATTTCTTCCCCTTCTATTTGCCAGGAAGTGATGGGAGTGGTTGCCATGATCTTAGTCTTTTTAATGTTGAGCTTCAAACCAATTTTGGCACTTTCCTCTTTCACCCTCCTATACTGCCTCTCCTATACTGCACTGCATATGGCATTGGCCGGCCGGCCTCGCCAATGCAGCGCAGTACAGGATTGTGCCCTGAGTCTCGTCCACTGTGCGAGTGGAGTGGGGGTGGGGACACAGCAGCCTGGAGGTCCTTTTGAGAGGCAAAATGGCCAACCATGTGGGAGCTAAGATCCTCGTCCCCCCCCCACAACAGCAGCCCCCAGTGCCTGCTTTCCTTTAAAGAGAACTCAGGGAAAAGTTACCCGGAACTCCAGGAATGTGGATGCACTCAGGCAGGGCAGATGCTTGCCGTGATGGCTCAACGGAGCTTCCAAGCACTCCACAGGTCTGCCTTTGAGTGCCAGGCGCTGGTCACAGTCCACAGGGGAGAGCGGCTGCCCTCATGCGCTGCTTCTTGAGGCACCAGGCTGGCCACTGCACAAAGCTGGACTAGAGGGACTTTATAGCTGCTCCAACAAAGTAGTTCATGTGTTCCAAAGGCCACATTATGGAGGCAAGGACTACCAGGGTTCCGTTAACCAAGGTTAACAGAACCTGCATGTCCAGAGGCAGTCTATCTCTGAGCATCAGGTGCAAGGGATGAACAACAAGTAAAGGGCCACCCCCAAATTCCTTGCTTGGAAGCTTCCAGAGGCACCTATTTTGACTGCTTCTGAAAACCGAATGCTGGGCCAGAGTCCTTGCCCCTAGGTTGGAGCCAGCAAGGCACATCCGATAGGATTCCCCCTCTGCTGCTAACTCTGAAACCTCCACCCACTCCCCCCGCAATGAGGAAATGCTGCTTGAGAAGCCGGGGGAGGGAGGGGGAGCCCCAGAATTTTCAACGTGCGCGAAAAGACGGCAGGCAAAGCTGAGACAGCTTGTCATGTTTTAAGACCAAGCAGCACATTGACATTTTGCTGCTTCCTTGCTAACAGAACGCACGTCATTGTGGCAGGTGGGATACATATGCTGAGGGGAGGCCTGCTAGGCTGCATGGGGAAGCAATGGGAATTCTGAGCACAGAGACTGCCCTGACAACGGATGCCACCCAGTGCAGGGGGAGAGGCAGGTTTTGCCGCAACACAAGGGTGTCCACGGAAGTGTGATTTATCTTCCTCTGTCTTGGTTCACCAATATTCCTTTGTAAATTAACTGCTCTATGCCAGGAAGTTGGATAACAATCTCCTGTCCATTCTAGAGCACGCATGTGTGCATGGATGTGCTTGTGTGAAGGCCTGGCTGGAGACAACTGCTCCCATTTCTTCCCTGGGGAGTCCCTGTGGCTTAGGTCCTGAATGACATGCAACAGTTTAGCAGGATGAGCTTCCTCCTGCACCCCCGTTCAGAGAACCGCATCACCTGCTGAACTGTTGCCCACTCAAGACACGGGAATGCTGCGGGGGAAGCACAGAAATTGACAGTCCCAAGTTCCATCCTCAAGGCTACCTGCTCCCACCTCCTTGTCTCTTCCACTAAAACAGTTCATTTGTTCAGGCAGCTCTTTGCCTGAGGGGCCTCAAGGGAAAGAAGAAGCCACTGGAGCAAGTGAGCTACTGCTGGAAAAAAAAGGGGGGG
>JAJKFI010000011.1:20498871-20537517 GCA_029204185.1 Lerista edwardsae
GGGGGGAAGAGGATATTGGAAGAAGATACTGCCTTGAATACCTGATCTGAATACACCTGCCTGGATTACCTGATCTGGAAACTTCCCTTGTGGCAGGGATATGGCAGTCATGCTTAACTGGAGTGAACTACTGCCTACAGTGGCCGAAACAGATGCTTCCAAGAGCTACAAAGGCAACAACCTATTCTCGTTGTTTGTTCCCAGTATTAAACATCTGAAGGTAGATTGTCCCTGAACTTGGAGGGTCCATAAAGCAATTAAGGTTAAGGTTTCCTCATGACTGAATAGTCTAGTTGTGACCGACTGTAGGGGGCTCACCTCCATTTCTAAGCCAGAGTCGGCGTTTGTCCAAGGACAAGCTTCCGTGGTCCTGTGGCCGGCATGACTATACGCCGTAGCGCACGGAATGCCATTACCTTCCCACTGAAGTGGTACCTATTTATCTACTCGCATTTTTAGGTGCTTTCGAACGGCTAGGTTGGCAGGAGCTGGGACAAGCAATGGGAGCTCACTCTGTCAAGCAGTCTTGAACTGCCAACCTTCCGGTCAAAAGACTTCCAAGCCTGATGGACTTTGTTAAAGCTTGTCAAAGCCCAACACAGCCTTTGCAGGGCTAGCCAAAGTTGACCCAGAGATGTCCTTAGGCAGCAAATCCAAATGGCAACAGCCATGATAATTGAAGTGGGCACAACTCAACTTTGGAGCAAAAGCAACCTGCAGCTTTTTATAAACATCCTTGGAGGGCTGAAAAGTGCCTCCCTTTTCCTGTCATTTGTCAGGAGTTTTAGTGTACTCTGTACAGCATCATTATGATGCCTTCAACTCTGACTGGCAGAGTAAGTAATGCTGTGATGCCATCCCACTGCAGGAGGACTGGCTGGGAGAGATCACTCATGCAACTGGTCAAGGAAGGAAAAGTGTAACTGGCCTCGGTTGGAATGCCTCGGAGCAGGACCAAAAAGGGTGAAGGGTCATGCAGTCCACATGGGTCTTCCTGCAGTTCCCTTACAGCTAGCTTTGTTTTGCAAAATAGTCTTTTTCTTTTCTTTTTTTGGCAGAAGCCTCACTGAAATGAACCAGGGGAACTGAAGACCACTGCATTGCACTGCACAGCTCCTGGTTGTTGTAATGGGTTGGCTCAGGAGAACCTCCTCTTGATTGGTGTGTCAGGGGTCAGAACAATCTGTCTCCCTCTTATCTCTCCTTCTGCCATGAATCTGCCACCAGCAGATCTGCCTCTCTTGCTTCACCCACACAAAGCCTTTTCCAATGAAGGATAATTCCCGTGCCCAGATCACCCTTCAGTTCAGGCAGCAATCCCCAAATGGCTCTAACTTTCATCCTGATCAAAACAACCACAAGGAAATAAAGCTAAATCACTCGCTGCACTCATGGCCCCAGTAGCCGAAACAACCAATTAGCACAAATCAACCTGATTGAATAATTGCTTCATATTTTCTGCAAATCCATACCCTTGTCCTAGGCATGATTAAAGATATCCTCATTTGGAATGCAAATTCCGCTATGAGAGAATGAAGCTGAAATCAACTGGTAGGCCCAGAACAAGCCATCGTTTAAGGGGAAGTGGTTAAGTGAGGTGGTGGCCAACATTCCCACCAATGGTGGACGGACGGACGGACACTCTCTCTCTCTCCCCTCCCCCATGCAAGGAGCTCCTGGGGCAGGGGATATTGGTTTGTATGCTTCCAAGTGAACCTTTGCGAGAGCAGGCTGATTTCTGCATTCCACAGAACGAGGGCCCCCCAGATTGGTGCACTTGTAGGGTGGGACCCACTGCTGCATAACTCCTGCCACACTGAGACAGCCAAAGTTTATGGCATTTGTGCACAGAAGTGGACGGACCCATAGACCTGCCTGTGAAAGAAACCGAGGCCTACGTTCCCATACTCCTCTTTGCCACTGTGTCTCCTTCTTGTTCCAGAAGAAAGAAGTCAGATGCACCTCAAGGCACAGGGTGGCCACCAAGGGACATACAGCACTGAGCTTACTGTCATGGTCTGGTCTCCTGTGCCCCTGAATGCAATCCAGAACTGCTCCACACTTCTGGCTGATGTCTAGTTCATAGTCCATTAACGGTGAATAGCATAACAGGATGCAGGATTCTAAGTGAGACCGAGTCAGACCCTTTGTCCATCTACCTGGTGTTGTCTATATTCTGATTAGCAGTGGCCCTACAGGGTGCCAGATGGGGGTCCTTCCCAGCCCTCCCTCTAGACACCAACATTTGAACCTGGGACTTCCTCCATGGCATTCACTCGGCCACTAGGCAATGGCACCATCCTGGTGAATGTAAAAATTGGGCAGATTGGGAACAAAATATTAATTCCAAAATCTGTAGCAAAGCTTCTAAATTGCTGGGTGGGAGGGGGATAAAATCCACTTGTACCAGGCCTGCAGCCAAGAGCTGCCAAAGGATCAAGGCAGGGGAAGGAACTGTGGATTTTTTTCCCCGTCTCTTCTATTAATCGAGTGTTAATTGTGACCTCACAAGGTCATCGCCATGGAAGCAACCGTGATGTCATCAACACCACTGGCAGAAGAGAGAGTGAGAAGCGACTCCCTCGAGGTGCCAGGTTCAGATGTTTAATTGGAGCTGCTCTGTGTCTCTCCAAGTGCCAGGCTCTCAGAGGCTCAGCTGCTTATCAAACGCCAGGATCATGCTGGGAGGTGGCAGCTGCACCCCCCCCCCATATATCAAGGGATGCTGGGACAAGAGGTACCTTTGCAGGATGGGACAGGGAAGATAAGCTGCAGCCAGGAGCAAATCCAGCAGCCGAGCCAGAGGTCAATGCTGGGTAATCGGAAGACAGTGCTGAGGCCAAATGGGAGGAAAAAATGTTGCAGCAGGCAAGGAACTGCAAGGAGGCAACCGGGGCATATGATGCTTTTGAGCTTCTTGCAGCATCTGGCTGGAAAGGGAGTGCTTGGGACTGGAGGAGCAGCAAGGAGAGATCCAACAAGACAGAATTTACATTGCACAAGGGGAAGCGAGAAGAGGAAGTCTTCTCAACTCTCATTGCTAGGGCACCACAAGGGAGAACTCAACAGGCCTGCCAGTGAACGTACTTGCCACTAACTGGACAAAGGGCACCTTTGGAAGTGGTGGCTCTTACCCTGAGCAGGGGAGAGCAAATGAAGTGCCTTTTCTAGCAGCTGAACTGCTCACTGGTGCCTCTTATCTTTTTGTTCTTCAATTGGGAGCCCTTTCCAGGCAGGGGAACCGTCCTCTCATGCCTTTTGCTATGTGAACCCCTTTTTTTTCTGTTGAAAAGCAGTGTACACATATTCAAAATAATGAAAGCTGAGTTGCTTTTAGACCCAAGGTGGCCGGGGAAGCTGGAAGGCAGCAGGAGGCGATGCTACATTGAGATACGTACAGGAGGGTGCCCAAACCCAGCTATGACACAAAGCCTCTCTTGGCCTAGCTACACCCCAGCTCAGCAGACTGGCAGTGATGCCACTGCAGGGAGGACGGCTCCCAGAGTGGCACTCGCACGTGCTGAGGATGTCTGTGGCAGCCCAGAGGCCTGGAGGCTTGGCCACCACCAGACTGTGAACCTCCTGTGAGCAAGGACCACATCCCTTCTGGATCTGCACTGAACCAACACTTTCCTGGCACACAAGGAACAGTGCACTTTAGGAAGTGGCGTGCGCAGAGTATGGCCTCGGCTGCTGTGCCAAAGCAATGTGCCAAAGGACCCTGCTGGCCCCACAGCATTCTGCTCTCTTAACTCAATCCAGAATGTTGCCATTTCTGTGTTTAACACGCTTTCCCAGTTTGCACTCTCCCTGTGTTTCTGGATTCGTATCAATATTTATTTTGCCCATAATCAAAGAGAGAAAATGAGCATCCCTTTCATACTTGTCGTCTGCCATAATTCTCTTCCACAGAACTCCACTTTGGCCACTCTCTGGGATAAAAACATTTGTCCAAGAAATTCCATCAATGCAGCAAGATCCTTTTCCCTGGTTTCAACTAATTAAATGCCATATGGTGACAAAGAAATTAATTTACGTCTGGCCTGTAGCTTTGGTCGCTCTGTAAGTTTTCAGAACCAAGCAGCATCCAAATGGCCAGAAAACAAACAAAGGCAGTTGGAGATCCTGCATCGCTCGGCATCACCGAGGAAGAACATCCCTGATTTCTTTTGCTCTTGCAAAAACCGCATTTTAGCTCACGCACAGAAATATTCCGAACAAATATGAGAATATCACAAGGAGCTCTGCAGAAGACGGTTTGCAATTGAGCCACTTGCATCTGTGATGCACAGCAATGACTCAGATCTACCTTGAACTGTGCAAGGAGACCTGTGTGCTCTTGTGAGGAACGTGGTCAGCCAAGCCAGAGCTTCCCTGCTGCTCTTGTGCTCCAAGAGGGCATTCCCAGTACTCGTACACAGAATCCACCCTCTCACCCCACGTGAGCTATGCTACTGCTGTCTTCCAGAGCTTTCCAGAAGGCCCCACCAATGATCCAAGCAGGGGCATCACCATATGTGGGACTGCTGAAGGTCCACAGAAAAGCGCAATAAGCTGGCAACGCACAAGGATGACTCCAACCTGCATTCAGGGATGAAATGACTGCCCCTGCTCTACTCCTTTGTTGTTCCTCTGCCCCACATTCTGGTCTTCCTAAAGCAGCCATTTTCAACCACTGTGTCATGCCACACTGGTGCGCTGCAAGTGGTCCACAGGTGTGCCATGGGAACTTGGGGCTAGACCATTTATTAATAGGGCTGATGAGGGATGTGAGCCCCCTGCCCCCCACTGGCTGCATGGTGTGCCTTGTCAAAAAACTGATGGTGTGCCTTGACAATTTTAGTGCCTTGTCAGTGTGCCAGGAGATGACAAAGGCTGCCCTAAAACCTGAGAATGTATAGGGTGGTCCAAAATGACCTCCACAATTTTGTAGCCCTATATGCAGAATGCAACCGTGGAGGGGGGCTCCTTCTGGGATAGGGGGGATTGGGGGCAAAACTTACTGCAATGGCATTCCTTCTGTTCACTGAAGGTTGACAGTCAACCTTTCTCCCATAGCCATACTATGTACACATCCTCAGATGTGGGCTTCTGGAATATAAAAAAGGGCCCCCCATTGGCAGCTGGCATTCCCCCATAGGAATTCCCTTCAGAGTGGGGCTTTAGGGACAAACATGCCAATCGTCAACTGCTGGGAGGAGCTCTGCCTGCGACAGTGAGTACCCCCTGCAGATTTTGATGTGTCCCCCAAATTGCAGGTTTCCATCCCTAACCTTCAAATTTTAGGAAGTTGAGGGAACTTTAATCTTGGCTCCAACGTTCTGTCTTTTTTGTTCACTGGCCTCTTTTTCTTCTCCACGTATACCTTAATTAAAGCACTGCAAAGAAGCCCTCGGGATGCAATTGTGCACAGGACTGCATCAAGATTCTCTTATGTGGTGGCTTATGGACACATGTCTTGGTCAAACACCCCACAGACAGATCCTGAGGCAACCGCGTACAGCCAGCCAGACTGAGTTTGCTTTTCTGGGGAGGTTTACCTTGCTAGAAGAAAGAGGCATACCAGAAACGAAGGAACTGAAGACTACAGCAAATTACCCTTGCATAACACTGTGTACAGCATTTGCAAATAAAACAGGAACAGGGAGACTTGCTAATCCATTGGTTCCACTTCAGAAACAAGGCCAGGTGAGCTGGAACTCCAAATCTGGAAGAAATTTGGGGGAAGCAGGTTTGAAAGCTTTCCTATTTGCACTGAAAACATTGCACAAACTAGCTTTGTGGATAGGTGCCCCAAAGGTGCAATGCCAACATCACATGACAGCAACATTGTGCTATGCCCCACCTAACAACTGGGATATATTATATAAGCCTCTGCTATCTGATTAGGTTGACTATTGGTTTTCATAGGATGGGAACTGTCAACATTTCCGTTTTTTACTGGGTCTCCAGAGTGTGGAACTTGGGAGATTAGTTGCACAGCCTCTCCCCCCCCCCCAGCTTCAACTCTGGGCATGTGTATGCAAACACGTGCACACACGCACACCCCAGAGCGTTAAGCAAACTTGCTGAGAGGCCAAAGAACACATTATTCCCTACTCTTCTTAATTGACAGCCTGTAACTAGTGATAAATTATGCTGGAAGCCAACCATTTCCCCACATGGTTCACTGGAGCTTGTCAGGCCCTTCCCTTGGCCACATCCTGCATGCCTGCTGCTGCTAGGAGCTTCTGAGAGATGGAAGGTTCACTCCTTTAAACCATCATATGCGGGTGTCAAGATTTCTAAGGTTTCTGCATGGCGAGACTTGTCCTTTGCATTCTCCTCTATGCAGTTTTGGAAAAACGCATCCCAGAAAGAAGGTTGGCTGTGCATTACCAGCAATAGCCAAAGACATCTTGCCCAGGATCACATGTAGCCGGGATCATCTGGACGGGTCCATAGATCAGTGCTTAGTAGTGCGAATCTCCAAGACCTTTACAGCCTACCTGGTTTAACCACTAAAATCCAGGTGGGGGAGACTTTATCATGACTGTTTTGCAAGCCAGGCTCCCCCTTTCCTAAATGTCCCAGAAGTTCATTACTGGAGTGTTACAATACCTAAAGGAAGAGTGTTGGAAGTTGGAAGGCTATAATTTCTAACTCTGCCTCTTCGTGTTCTTATATACATTAGTTGCTCCTTACTAAGGTTTCCATTATGTGCATGTTTAGTGCCACAAATGTTAAGAGGTGATCCAGTCTTCCCTCAAAGTCTAGCGGCTTCCAGTTCTACACACAACCAATGAAGCTGGTTGCTTTATCTCATCCCTCTGCTTTATTTTTTATTTATTTGATTTTGAAGAACTTATACCCCACTTTTCCCATGCCGAAGCAAATGCCCAGGGCGGCTTACATGGGCAGGCTAGTCAAAACCACCCCTTTTCAATGGATTTTTTTTACAAATATACAGTATTCTGCGATTCACCGAATCCTCAGTCCCAGATGTAGCCTTCACAGTGTGGTTCTCTCCTCTGGCCGTGTTACATCAAGCTTCAGCAGGTGATCTTCAGCAGGTGATCATAAGTCCAGCCTAGACAGGTCCTCAAGGTTGGACTCCATTCTTTTGCCAGCTGGCCTTCTCACAACATTCCTGCACTGACTAATCAGCTCCACAATGACTCCGTTCTGCCACAACAGGTACTGCAGCTTCTCACAGCTTCTGTCTCACATCCCAAAATAGACTACAGATTCTCCTGCTTAGCTTCAGGCAGTACCAGCAGCTCAACCATCAGTGCACACCTCCTGCCTATCTGCCTATCCTATCTCATCTCATTTGCTCCCGAGAAATGGACTCCCCTCACCCTTTTCCTCTGTGAGAGTCATTAGGAGAAAATCCCACTTAAAACCTTCACTGGATCTCTAGCTGCTGACGTACAACACGGTGGCAAGTGGCTATGAGAAATGAGGCACCCTCCAAGGTCTTTGCTCCTGTGAGCTTGAAGCAATATAAACCAGCATCTCCGAAAAGACCTTGGAGTCCTACTTTAACTCAGCAAGAAATTCATAACATCAACAAGCAGCGCTTGTATTCTCAACAGGCACGTAACTCCCAACACTCTGTGCCACAGCCACCAAAGGCCTCTGAAAAATGCATCCCATATCCCCCC
This sequence comes from Lerista edwardsae, assembly GCA_029204185.1. Taxonomy (NCBI): domain Eukaryota; kingdom Metazoa; phylum Chordata; class Lepidosauria; order Squamata; family Scincidae; genus Lerista; species Lerista edwardsae. The sequence goes on from JAJKFI010000011.1 coordinate 20,506,518, forward strand.
CCCTTGCTATTTTATCAGTCCTTAGGGCATCATTGCTCTTTTCCCGTCTACCTTTGCAATGCTCCTCTCGCATAAAGCTCCAGGCCCCAAGGAGATCCCAAGCAGGCAGGAACCATGGCAAGCAGACAAGCCACAAGAGGATAAATACATCAATAGGACTGTGTGTTGCCTGTTACACTGGTGCTGCCTGGAACCTGAGGACATTTGGAGCCAGTGGGAAGAAGTGTTGTTAGTGCTGACTACGCGAATAAGAGACATCACCTGTCATTAGAGGCGTCTCTCCTGCAATGAAGCCTCCTTGACCCCAAAAATGATGCATCCCTGGGGGGGGGGTCTCTGCTGCCTGCCCTAGTGGGTTTTGAGGTGGTTAAAAAAGGTGTGTGGTAGCTTAGAAAATAAAGACTACCTCCCTTTATGGGAGAATTTGGACACAACCAGCTCCTGAGAGGAGAGAGGGAAAGAAAGATAAGAGGAAAGCTGTGAAGAGAGGTGCCCAGAAGCAGATTTACATTTCGCTGAATAAGGCCACGAGAGGCCTCGCCTGGGATGCACACGCCCTGAAGTAGTGTTTACTTGCACCAATTTATATTCCACAGTTCCTCCATTATAGAACTCAAGGGGTCACATAAAGGGGGTGTTCCTTCAACTGGGAAGTCTTATTCTACCATTGCTTTGGCTTCTGAGATCCAGCAGCCACTGCCCACACTGGAAGCTAGAAATGCAACTTAGGGCGCAATCCCAGGTGCCCTGTTGCATCAATGCAATGTCGCTGCATCAATGCAACATCAGTAGCATCACGTGGCACCCCTGCATTGGCGCTAAGGCTCCCAGGCCGACGCTAGCTGCAGTGTCAGCCTGGGAGCGCGGGCGGAGAGCTGCCCTTGAGCCAGACAAACTTGGCTGGCACGGGGTTGGTTCTGGGAGGAGGGAGGGAGGCCTAACTGGGCAAGGGGTGGGTGGGGGTGGGTGTGCCGGCCCAGGGAGGGGGTGAGGATGGGTATCGGCCTAATTCAGGCCATACAGCTTCCTTGGGCCTGCGCCCGCGATTTTGGAGGCTCCTGCATGCTCCAATGCTGTGGTGGATGCAGCACAAGCTTGCTGGCCTGCCTGCTCCCGTGCAACACAGGATTGCACTGCAAAGAAATACAAAAGTCAAGGTTCTTGGGAAGCTTTAGGCTGCGCAAAGCGTCGTGCTCTGAATCGTATCGTTTTGCTCCCAGACCATTACAGAATCCACCTAGCCCTGGTCTCTGTAAAGACCCAGCAAGGAAAACAGCCTCTCGAGGCTGGCCAAGAGATGGTCCAAGAGCAGCACAAGGCTATTTTTCATAACCAAATGAGATGAGAAGGACCAAGAACTGAGGACCCTCCTGGATTTGAGTTTTGAATTGCAATTCAAAATGCGTCTCCATTTTCTGAACTCGAGCATGAGGTCAGTTGGCCTTACTGTGCCAGAACGCGACGTCCAATGTGGGGCTCCAGTGTGGCCTGCCACTCCTTCCAAAAGCTGAACTCTGAAAAATGTAGATTTTTCAAATTCAGTTTCAAGCATGGGCAATACCAGGGAAATCCATCTGCAGCTCTTTGGCATAGCTGATTGCAATGAGAAAGCAGCAAATTCCCCATGATAGGCACCAGATTCTGATCTTGTATCAGCTGCAGGGATCCGGCTAGAAGCAAACGTGGAGTTGCATCACATGGGATGACAGCTGTTTGTGTTGAAAAAACATATGCTGTGTAGAATGCAACAAGACCGAAGAGGTGCATTCATGAGCAATGGAAGCAAAAAGGCAGTACAGTATACAGATACTGTGACACTGAGAAACATGGGTCCTGCCCACTTTTTCAAGCAGAAAAATGATAAAAGGAGTAGGGAGCTCGAAGTGTCAGTGCAACTGTGGGAAAAGGAAGGCTTGGCTGATAGACTCTGAGGCAGGAGAAAGGGAGCCTCAGCCTGGCTTTCTCAGCAGCCGGACTTTATGGCCTCAACTTCTGCTCCACCAATGCCTTGTTTCCTCTGAGGTCCCATCAGACTGAGCAGTCTTTGGCTCAAGGGCACCATCTAGCCAGCAGTGCCGGCCAGTTGGGGAACCATCGGCTCACTTCAAGAGCCATCCCAGCTGACGCTCAGTCAATCGCTCTTGCTTCTGTGAGAACAGTGTTTGAGCTCGTGCTCCCTTTCTTCAACCAGTCCCCTGAATCTTGACCCCTGCCTGGCCTTCACCATCTACCTGCCTGTGACTCTTCTGCTCTGCTACTCATGCTCTGCCTGTTCTGGACCACCAGCCTGCTTCTGACGGCCTGGACCTGGCCAGCTCCTGGTTGCAAGCCTTTCGGTAAATTACATGGCACGATGTTGGATTGTACACATGCTAGGGAATACAGCGATTCAACACAACACAGCACGCCACCACACAAGCATCAGGGTGCAATCCTGACCCACTTTCCAGCACCTACATAGCACTGCCCGTGGGGCATGTGCAGCATCCTGCAGTTGGGGGCAGTCACGGAGGCCTCCTCAAGGTAAAGGAATATTTGTCCCCTTACCTTGGAGCTGCATTGCTCCAAGTGCTGGAAAACTGGTTAGGACTGCACCCTCAGTCTCTTTCCTGGGCTGAATGTTTGGGAGGACCCCTCTTGAAATAACACCTTGCTGTGCATCTAAACAGTGGCCTTAGTTCTCCACCCTCTGACACAGCACACAGCTCAGCGAGTACAGGAATCCTTGCAGTCAGTGTTGTCGTTCGGGCTGGAAATATCTCAAATCTGCATGAAAAATCCAGCTCCAGCCGTGCCAGCAGATGACCCCGGGATCCCCAGCATGTTTCTTCCTTGATGGAGGGAGCATGCTGGGCTCTGCCCCACCCCCTGCTGCTGCCCACCGCTGAACCCTTACACTTCTCACATCCAAATCAGTTGTGCTGACAATGCCAAGACCATCCATCAGCAGTCCTTTCGACGCTCAAATTTTCCCTCTTGCATTGCTCCAATTTTGAGAGTGCCTAGGCATGCTTGTACTGAAATAAAAGTCACAGGGAGCAACGTACGTGTCAGGCAACTTCTGATCTTGGGGGCTGGGGATTCGCTCTGCAACGTTTCCGCCTCCTCTTTTCTCCTTTCAGCCAGCTTGACACGCACTGTAATGCATTCCGTTTGCCCTCCAAAGACCCTCCATCCCTCCTCTACCAAAGACAGATAATCCATCTCTCTCGAACAATATTGCCGCCCACTGATCCTCTGGACTGCACACTGACCTTCCTGAATCCACAGCCTGAGCTCAGTTACCAGCTCTGCTCTTGACGTGTTTGTCTGTGTGTGTGCGAGTGGGGTGCAGTGAGGTGGGCTACGGGGGTGATGGATAGGCTGTGCCACTTCTCCATCACAGATTCTTTTGCTCTTGCAAAATCCTTCCCTCTCGACAGCACACGCAATGAGGGCTGCGTTCAGATATTCTCTAACAACAGGAATTTTCTGAAATGAGGAAGAGCCAAGTTACCCCGTCACCACCACACACAAAAATTATTCCACACGTCCAACCCTCTGCTCAGTGCCCTTTTCTTCTCCTGGCTGCTGCTGCTGCTGATTCACCCTCACTGTCCTTGTCCCCATTTACCCATCCTGCAATTTAATTTGATTAACTTCATCAGCCCATGTGATTTAGTTTCACGCACTTGTGATGTCATCATCTGATACATGCAACATTGTGATGGCATCAGCAAAATCACACAGGCTGCCCTGGCCAAGCAGATTAAGGCCAGCACTGGCACTGGCAATGAGGCTGAGGACAGCAAGAACACAGAGGAACAGCACTGAACCGACAGAACTGCACTCAAAACAAATGTGTGAAGTTGCCGGAGACCCCTCCACACTTCCAGAAATGACCACACAACTAGGCAAATGGCTTTGGCTCAGCTCTGTGTACAACAGACAGAACTTAAAAGACTACATCTCAGGCAGCTGGCAGCTAATGGCAAATTTATTCTGCAGAATGAGATTGGCCTCTGCAAAAGGGAAGAGGCACAACATCAAACAGGCTTAAAATATCACTGGTAATGACAGCCAGAGACCAAACCGACAAGCAAGAGCATGTTCCCACTTGGAACTTCAAAAGAGCATCCTTTCCCAGGGAAAAGGCATCACCATGGCTCCCTGGAGGGAAAGCGCTTGTTTCTCAGCCCCTGGGTGCTACAAGCCTACTGGGCTTGTCTTTCAAGCCAGGTACAATCAATGGAACACAGTTCTGCAAAGAGGTGCTGGACCCAGGACTTGCAGCTGAGCTGACTCATGAGGAACTGCCAAGACACTTTTCCTTAGCTATCTGGCAAGTTGTCCAGCTCCTGGTATAAAGACCAAGCAAGGGTGCCAAACCGAGAGGGTGAATTCTTGAACCCAGGACCCTTGAGATTAGTTACTGGAGATGGGAGATGAAGTGTAGCAGCTAGGCAGTGCTGCTCTGCTGCCCAACCAAGAGCAAAAGGCAGGCTCTTTCCCTTCCCAGCCTGGCTAATCCACCCACTGTACATTAATCTTTGGGAATCACCTTACAGATCATTTGTGCCTGAAGGGGCACAGGAGGTCCAAGGCAGTTCCCTGGCCTTGAGATTCGGGCAAGGAAGTATCCTTTCAAGGCCAGAGTCCCTCAGGCTCAGGCACCTCAAGGAAGCTAAAAGTCAATGGTGAAGATGGCATCAGGGCATCAGAGTGCACAAGGTCTAGCCGAGAGAGTTAATGCCTCCGTTTGCCCGAAGATAACAGCTGAAGATCTGAAGGTCGCGAGCTCGAGACTACCGGAAGTCTCTGTGAGCGGCAGACCTTGCAAACTGCGGCTGATTAAAAAGCCGAGTTCCAGCTGCCTCGTGGGAGGAGGAGGTGTGCTGAAGTCAGCTGTGTCTCTGGTGGGAGCAGGGAAGCCTCTTATCAGCCAGCAGAAGACAGACGGGTGGCTAAGAAAGAAGGCTAAATCCAGAAAGATCCATCTGTATGAGTGTTGTTCTTGAAAGATAGAACATTTCTGTAAATTGTAAAAACCTTCGAGTTTGTGAATAAAAGTCTGCCTATGTAAACCGCCTTGAGTTACAGTCATTAGAGAAATCTAGTGATCTTAAGAAAGGCGGTATATAAATACATGTATTACTACTACTACTACTACTACTACTACTACTACTCTGCAGGATTTCAAAGGAAAATTATCACAAGCACCAAGGATGAGGAAAACCTCTGCCCAGGACGCTGGAGAGCTCCTTCCAGTTCACATACAGAATCCCTGCCTGAATGGAACAATAGCCAGCTCTAAGTATGCGTTCATTTAAAGCCCACCCTTCTCACAATACTGCTGAGCCACGCAATTATAAGGTACTTTTTAATGAGCGATTGAGGTAATTAGAAATGTCAGACATATACTATGCAAAAAATATTCTGGGTGAATCACAGCCTTGTGGCCTCCTCCAACTGCCCAAGCGGGGGCTGCTCCCCGCCCCCCCCCCCAGTTTGGCTCAGTCCAGGCCACATTCTGCCAGAGAGTCGTTTGGAAGGTGTCTGCCCGCTGTGGACATATCCAAAGCACCCCTGGGGACCTGCAGCTGGAATTAATTCGCCCTACACAACACAGCAGAGGCATTCCTGGAAGGAATCTTTATGATTGGCTGTCAAGATAACAAGAGTTTTATGGTGTAATGCAATTAATGTTTATTCTGGAACGATGCAGAATGTGGGAATAAACATCGCTTTGGGAAGACAGATGGTTGCAGCCAGAGACTGATTTCAATTTTTAGTATTTATCTAAATGCTACAAATTTGTAGAAATCTTGTGGTCTTTAATAACCATTCAGGTTTTAAAAAATAAAATTCAAAAGGAAAAGGAAAAAATAAAATTAGGAAAGCTCTGTAATGTTTATTGGAAAACAAATAGCAAAACAACTGGGTGTCACACACGTTGCTTTTCTTACTATTCTTTTTACCCCTAAATGCATGAACATGAGTAGAGAATGCTGAATAAGCAGAGGCAACCAACAGTCCACCTTCCTCAACAATCAACAGGTATGGTGGGCTAGAAGACAGCAACTGGTCCATGGTCACCTAGCAAGTTTTGCAGACTGTGGGGAATCTTCCTTGAAGGAATAACGTTACAGTCCACGCCATACCTACACCTTTTCTCTTATAAACCATGAGCAATGTTCTGAAAGTCCTACAGACTCAAGGCCAACCGGACATCCAGAACCAGACATTTTCTAGGCCCTCAGTAGAAACAGACCCTCTCCAGTTGCACTGCTCACCTTAAACAAAACCAACTTCCCATATTTTCCATTAACATATTTCATTGGGGGTAGTTTTGATTAGTATCCAAGGAACAGTCTTAAAAGAAGAATCACATCCAGTCTAGAATGCCACAGAGCAGGTGAAACAGAAAAGGACACTCAAGCACACAAAAAACCCTCCATTTCCCCAGAAGTGGGTTGCATAAAACCGGATATAACATAGCTGTATAATATGCTTGGATGATGGCATGAAATGAATTACGTAACGATTAATTACAGAGGTGCTCACTGACTCTGGCATCTGTATGTTGCTCCGCAACATGGTCCTCGAGTTGATATCGAAGACCAGCAATATCCATCTCCCCTTCCAATGTTTTATCAGTATAATTACCTTATCCATTTTTAAGCCATGTCAAAAACCATTCACCATTAGATGGGGGGTTTGACATCTTCCCATGTTATGCAATCAAAAGCTTAGCTAAGGATAAATCTGACTTGGTTCTGAACCCGCTTATGTATAATTGGCCCTCATTGTGCCCCATTGTGACTAGTGGTGGAAAATATTTTCCTTTGTTCCTTTCAAACTTTGCTGCATGTTAATTCCTCAGCTCTTATTACGACATCAAAGAATAGGCCACCGATCTGGCTCCCTTTCCCCAAGTCATCCGCAATTATTCCCCTCTCTTCCGTACCCTTTTCAAACCCACCTCGTACAGAAGACATCACGGCCCCTTGATCGTAATTGCTCTTCTTTCTACCCATCCTATTCATTCCGTTTTGGAAGCAGGACAATGGTGGCTATACACACAGTGGCTGCACCATTGATTTCTATTAAAACTCTACAAAAGAAATCATTGCCAGAGTTCTGCAGCCACACAGGGAGCAGGAGACACCAGCTGATGACTCCAACTAGATTACAAATGTCCCTGACCCCAGGCTAGAGAAGCAAGTGGGGAGGGAGCTTTTCAGAAAGACACTTGTCTTAAGCAGCTGCTTGTGTGAATTTAACGAATGAGTATCTTCATTTTCCATTTATGCACATGCCACCTAACCTCAGATGCCCAGGGCAGCTATCCTCTGAATTTCAACAAAAACGTCATTTTGAAAGCATTAAGGGCACAATCCTATTTGGGCCCTTGGGCCGACGCTAACCTAAGCTTGTGTCGGCCCAACATCACTAGCACCAGTACCCCTGCGTCAGCGCTGGTGCTGTTGGGTCAAAGCTGAGAGGAGCCCAGGGCTGTGCCGTGCTGCTCATGCGCCAACCAAACTCAGCTGGCGCAAGAGCCACTCTGGGCAGGTGGAGGGTGAGCAGGTGGGCAGAACTGGGTGGGGGTGGGCAGGCTGGGAGGCTTGCTGGCTTGGCGAGGGGGCGGAGCTGGGAGGCGTCCGATTCTGGCTGCGCGGCATCCTTGGCTCTGTGCCTGCTATACAGCTCTATCAGTTAGGTTAGCTCTATCAGTGCATCTTGGACATGATGCTCAGAGGCTATGTACCTCTGAGTGTCACTGGCTGGAGAGGGGCAAATGGTACAGAAGAATACTGATATCACGCCTTGGAAGCTAAGGTCAGCTAGAGGGAGGGGCAGGTAGCCAGGGTGCAATCCTAAACCTGGAGTTAGGCCGGCACTGTTAGGCCAGCGAAGTTTGGCTGGCACAAGGGCCACCGTAAAGCTTGTTTGGACCACACTTGGGGTCAGGGAGGGCAGTGCACGTTTGTGTGCTAGCTCTCTGACTCCAAGAGTGGACCAAACATACTTTGTACTGGTCTAAGACTGTAATAAACTCAATTCAATTCAATTCAATTCAAACATACTTGACGTTGGCCCTTGTGCCGGCCAAACCTTACTGGCCTAACTGTGCCAGCTTAACTCCAGGTTAGGATTGCGCTCTAAGAGTTGCTGTAACCAACAGCAGGCTCTTATTCTTTTCCTATGCCCGACAATGACAACTTTGTAACACTGAAAACTGTCAGTCCATGCCATGTGGCAGAGAGAGGACACGGAGGCGAATCAGAGTTCATGCTCATCCAAGGCCCTGATCCCTGGCTTTCCCTTCCAAGTCCACAGCCCGACCTCCACCTCCTTGGAAGTAGGTGTCTCCTGAGGTAGATTCCTGGATACTGCAGCTGTGCAAACAGCCAGGAGACTGTTGTCAACCTCCAACCTCCCTGTTGGCAAAAGCACACCAAACAAACCCGCCCGGGTTACGGCAAGACGCACCAATTTTCCTAATCAGTTAGCAATTGTGCCGCACAGAGGAAACTTGCAAAAACAGTAATTAGTTCCTCAGCTGTGGAGAGCAGGTACCAATCAGAGTGAGAGGCACTCTGGCTTATTCAGCAAGGGAGATAAACACTGCTTTTGCCCTGGGGACAGCTCCTTCTGAATGCCAGAGGCCATTGGGCCCAGCAGCTCCCACCTCCCTCTGCAGCCCTGCGAGGCAGGCAGGAGTGGAAGGGGCGGCTCAGAACAGACCAAGGTACACCAACAAAAGGGAACTCAGCCGGGCACGTCAGGAAGATTTCCACCCACTCTGAGAGCAGCACACAAGCTGAAAACGAGAAAATGCAGGCGGTCGGACAGAAACGCTCCTAATATAGTAAAGAAGAAAAACACACTATGATACATGTAAATACTACAGCGAGGCTTATTTATGCACAAATGTGGAAAAATGTAGAATTACCTTCACTAGAAATGTTGATACAGAAAATATATGAAATAGTTGAGATGGACATACTAACTGAAAGACTTAGCAATGGTGAATTAGATAGAGTTAAAAATATGTGGAATGTATTTTATATATGGCTAGATGCGCATTTAGTTTAGCTTAATAGTTTTACTGATTTTACTGATTAGAATGGAACAGATTGTTTTTTTACTCTTATTTTGTTGATATATTTTTTTTCTCTTTAAAGACATGATAACCAGCTGTGATGCTTAAAAAAAAAAATGAATGTGCTGTACACCGACAGACCCCTAATGTATTAACCTTGTACCCTATGTAAATCTTTTTCCAACCCCAATGCTAGATGTAGAAATAAATAAAATATTAAAAAGAATAAAAAATATTAAATAATAAATAATAATTAATTATAATTAATAATAAATAATAAATATTAAAATATTAAAAAAGAGAACAACAACAACAACAACAAAATAAACACTCATAATGATTTCCTGTTTTAATAACAGAGAACATGAGGCCAAAAAATAAGCCCTGGAGGAATCCTGCAAGAATAGCCTTCACTCTTGGAACTCTGCAAAGCTTTGCCTCTTCCTCTCAGTCCAACTAGTCGGGCTGATTACTGATTTACTGCTCCGCCTCACCTAGTGGAGCCAGGGATTGAAAGTTTTCTCAGCCAGCTCCGACCAGCCCTGGATCATCACTTAAGAAACAGAGCCGCTCTGCTCTTCTCCCATTTAGAGAACCCAAATTCTCACCTGGGAGAGCTACCCTTGCTGCTGGCTGAGCAAGGAGCTACTGGTAAAGCCACCTGGGAGATGGCCATCAGCTCATGATCTTTCTGACCTGGCATAGGCACCTGGGGGAGGGGAGCTGTTGATGCTAAAAATGGAAAGCTATGTAATGGGTCACACAGCTATCAAGGATGGAGTTGGGGCTAATTACCCAGAGATTCAAAACAGCTGAAGAAACAGGACCCCAGGAATAGCACAATGAAACCGGTTTCATGAGCATCTTTCCATTTTTATGCACGTCGTCTTTTAGAAGGTGTGTCTTTTTAATGCACTTTTCTTGTTTACGACACCAGGAATACAAACATTACGGCAAAAAAGCACACCCATAAACACTACTGAGAAATGTACTTGGGTCAGAGAGAAGTCATAATCTTCAAGAACAGGTTTATAGTACTGTAAAATCTTGCAGTCCTTAGCAACCCAGTTTTCCTCCTTTTTATGGAAAAATACTACATATTTGTTGCAGTAAGCAACAAGGAAAAAGTTTGCGAGTCATTAAGGCAGCAAAGGGAACTGTGGAAGCAGAACCCGTGGCAAGGGAGTCCTAAGAGATTGCAGGGGTTGGAGAAGGTCACGAAAGTTAAGTGCTCAATTTCACGATGCCATCATCCCAGCGAAATTACAGCCACGTGCGTTATTGCGTAGGCTCCAACAGCTCTACAGCACGGCTGCATCCAACAAGGAGACTTCAATTCCAGGCTTGCAAAAACCATTTCGGAAAAGAAGTCTGCAGGGCACTCCAACACAATGATTTGCCACAAACCCTCCACTGGAATGGCTTCCGCTGCATCCAAATTCCCCCCAAGGGTTGAGCAGAGGCAGCCCTGAAATTGCCACAGAGCACCAGGGCACTTTTCATCCTCTGCCACGCAAAACACTTGGAGAGTGGTGATGCAGCAGGCTCTTTGTTCTGATGGGTTTGTGAGGTTGGAAATGAGTCCACACTTCATCGGGGCTCTGGCTTCAGTCTTGGGAAAGGCCCCTGCTATGCCATGCAACAGGCGAAGTTTTGGAGACTGAAAGGGAGAAACCCACTGTGGTTGCTTTGAAGCTAAGAGTCAATGAGGTGTTGAGATTCAGGTGTTGCACCAGAACTGCAAAGAACCTGGGTTCCAATTTCCACTCAGCCACCAAGCTCACCCTGGGCTAGTCACTACTGCCAAGTCTAATCTTCCTGCAACACTTTAACTGCTTCCTGCTGAACTCCATCAATCCCTTGGTCCATCTAGCTCAGGACTGTCAACACCTCCTTGTGGCAGCTTTTTGTTGTTCTCTGCCCCATCTGGAGATGCGGGCAAGGAATGACTCTTTGTCCTTTTGCATGCAAGGCAGGGTGGCTGTGTCACTAAGCTACAGTCCAACCCCTTCAGTTATGGTTCATGAAAAAAACCAACAACCTCCTGAACCATTTTTGGGATCCAGGTTCAGTCCAATTCCCTGATGGTCTTGGTCCCCAAGGCTACAAACTGGCGAAAGGCATGGAACAGGGTCTCATTTGTGGTGGCACCTACATTATGGAAGCCACTGAGCTCTGGCCTGGTCCCTGGATAAACCTGCATACAAACAACATACTGCCTTATGTTGGGTCAGATCACAAGTCCACAAGGTTCGGTATTGTCTCCAATGAGCAACTGTGGCTCTCCAGGGCTTCAGACGGGAGATTACCTGTCACTACTACTACTAATCCTATTTCCTATTCCTATCTGGGGACTGCAGGTAGGGCCTGAACCTGGGAAAATCAGTCATGCAAAGCAGGAACTTTTCTGCTTTGCTGAATTATGAACTATGGCTCTCCCAAAACTGCAGGGTTGTTAAGATAAAATAGAGGACATCTGTACTGCCTGAGCACGTTGGAGGAAGGATGGGCGGAAAATGCAGCACTATTTTAGCACCTGTTGTACAGCAATCAGGATTGCTTTATCCACTTTGTTTTCAAGACCACCATTGCAGAATTGGGGGGGAAGAGGGGAATGGAGCCAGCCGCTGCACCCCACAAGCAATACAGTGTGTCTGTATCCTTTCCCTGAAGTCCTAAACATGGAAAAGCAGGACACACATCTGTTAAAGACATAATATACAGCAGACCTCCGTGCTCCCGCTCTGCTGACTCAGCACACTTGCTGGACAGCTCCCCAGCCTCACAGATGCAAAGGAGCACCTGCCCACATCCTTCAAGGCAGGAAAGGGACAGGACAGCACAGTCCCTGCCCCAATACAAGTCTTAATCAACTGCAGGACCCTCACCAAGGAGACATACAAAAGCGTTCACTTCCTTTCCTCAAAAGTGTCCCAGCCTGCCTCCTTCTAGCAGTTCAGAAATACAGGCTTAGGAATACGAAGTGCCCACAAACACTGAAGAAAACCCTTCATGAAATATTTTCTCTTCCGGCAGGCTGAGTGAAATCCATTTTTAAAGCAGCGCTTTCAAATATTTTGTTGCAGTCAATTCACACCGCCGCGAATGTCTTAGATCCTAGATTCAAAGGCAGTAAAATGTATTTCACATACTTTTGCAACAATCGGCGAGAGTTTCAGCAGGAGAAAGGACCCGAGCATTAAAGAACCTGCTCATTTTAACTGCCTTTCGGGTGAACCCTGGCTTCCCATGGTCAGAAGCCTGTCTGACATTCTGAGCTGGAAAAGAACTTCTCAGGGAAATGGTGCTCAATTCTGGATGCAACTGAGCATTACAAGCTGGGAAACTGGACCAGGCAAATATAGCAACATTGCTGAGGTCCTCCTTACAAAGGGACAACCACTACCCTGTATGGTGCCCCATCAGGACCCATCTCTCTGCAGTGTTTCCTACATGGGTACCTGGGCTGGTGTACCACCAACCTTCCCCCCCCCCCCAGCGACGGGATCTACAAATGACCTGGGGGAACGCTGGGCGGGACTTACGCAGGGTTTCCGCGTGATTGGCTGCCCGTCTGCAGCATTCTGCAGCTGTCCTGGCCTGGGGGGGCTGCCCCCGGTTAGCGCGCCCCACCGCTGCTCGCCCAGGTACCCAGCACGACCCTCACCCGTCCTCCGCAGCGAGCAGGAGCCCCCCCGAGGCCAGGGCAGCTGCGGATCGCCGTGGACGGGCTGCCAATCACCCAGATGTCCAGCCTACGTCCTGTCCAGTGTTCCCCCAGGTCGTTTGTAGATCCCCTCGCTGCCCCCCCACTTACTGTTCCGGAAATTGACGTTAAAGACAAATGAAAACACAGGAGACACAAACAGGAAAAGACAAACTGACCCAGGGTAGAGAGAAATGGGATAAACTGGAAATTTACTGATTAAATATATTTGTGCCAAACTAGCAATGGTGGAGCAATCTGTATTTTTTTTATAAAGTCCAACATTAGAATAAAAACCAACCTCCATGTTTCACAATGAACACAGATTAAACTAATATAGCAACAGATTGAAATGAGTGGTAGGGATTCAAATCAGATTCAAATGATTCACTTCCTTCTTGCAAGTGCCGCCTTTCTCCCAAATTAGGGGATTGGCAGCATGGGGGTGAGCCTTCTCAGTAGTGGCACCGCAATTTGTGGAACTCCCTACCGAAAGATCTAAGATTTTCCTCCTCCCTCATGGCATTTCGGCGCGGGCTCTAGACTTTTCTGTTTCATCTAGCATTTTAATGTTGATATGTCTGTCTCTTGTAACTCTGCAGCAAAACCTGCATTGTAAATAGTTTTGCCCCCTCCAATCAATTTCTTTTTAGCCTGTTTTTATCTATGTTTTTATTGCTTACTTTATTGCTTTATTATTTTTAATGTACTGGACTTTTTGTTTTCCCCCTCTCCAATAATTGTAAGCCGCCCTGGGCATCTGCCTTGGCAGAGGAAAGGTGGGGTATAAATCTCTTAAATAAGTAATAAATAAAAGCAACACCAACATATCAATGAAAAGATTCTGTGCAACAACCACCAGAACTCAAGATCTGCCCCTTTCGGGCCAGGCACCCACCCAAACATCAGAAGAGAAGGAGCCGGGCGCCACTGCTGCAGGGCAGGGCTAGGCCCTTCCTTTAGAATGAATGGGAACGCATTGACTCCTTAGCGGCCATGACAGTATGTCCAAAACATTGCTCATTCCAAGCATTTCCAATGGGTTTTCGCATGATGTTTAGGGCTGAATCGTTTACTCCTGAAGTAAAAACTTACCAAAATAACAACGTGTGATCGTGGAGAAACATCAGTGGTAACCATATTATGAGTTAATATGCAATTCCAAGGTTTAATTCCGCGTAATTATATTACATTAAAATCTCTTCATAACACAAGTAGTTGTCAATAGGAGAGTAATTCTTTTTTACTTCTAGGCTATTAAGAGTATTTTTTTAAACTTCTACACTCACCCCCCCCCCATAAAATTAACTTTCACACGCGCGCCGAGCGAGCGAGAGAGCCCTTCCGGCGGCAAACCTCGTCGTTCGCGGCAATGATTCAGTCAGCCATTTTAGTAAATCCACGGCTTCAAGTCTGTGACGTCATGGCCTATCCAGCTATCCAACATCCTTGCTGCAGGGATACATGCAGACACAGAAAGTTGGCCAGCGGAGGATTGACAGTGCTGGAGGAGGGTCCGGCACAGCTATCACTACAGATAAAACCCCCAGATTGGAAGGAACATCTGGCTGCACTGATGTGACTTCCCATATCTGTTCTGGCCCCCAAGCAAGAAGCACACATGGGATTGTAGCCTCAAGGGGCTGGATAATGAAACAGTAAACTCTTCCATAATATTCTGAAGTGCAACTGAATATCCAAATGTAGTGCTAATCCTTAATTACTTTCTAGTGATGTTTATTTTCTGAGCTTCTTCTCTCAAGTTTCCACGGTTACCCACCGTTTCTAAGCCCAGGTAATAAAGCCTTCCTTTTGTTTACTTCAGTGATGACAGTTTTCATTTTCAGCTTTTATTTCTTTTTGCGTTTTTTCCAACAAAAATATTCTTGGTTCCCTTAAAGGGTACAGCAAGTTGCAATTTCATTTCTAACACTGGGTATCAGCTTAACTGCTGGTGCCATAAAATAAAATAAAAACCATCTATCCTTTTCTAATATCAAACAACACATATGTGCTAAGCTATACACAATGTATTTCATACTAATGATGTTTGATCCCATGCATATGCACTCAAAGGTCTCACTGGTTCAGTGTGGCTTATTCCCTAGTAAATACAGAATACTTGAAGGTTAGGGCTGGAAGGTACCTTAGAGGTAATTTAGTCCAACCCCCTGCTTAGTGTAGACAACTGCTACAGAATCTCTGGCAGGTGGACACCCAGCCTCTGCTTGAAAACCTCTGAAGAGGGAGAGCCCACGGCACCTGAAAATAGTTGGTGGTGACATGATGACAACACCGCCAACTGCTTCAAGGATGCCCATTTTGGGCTGTTCAGAGCAGAAGCAGGTGAGAGGGCCCAAGGAACAGCTGCACTGCTCGCCCCACTGACTTTCAGTCCATAGAAGTCCTGGCTGCAGCAGCAGGCAATATGGTGTAGGTGTGTATGTGCTGGTGTAGGGGCCCCCAAAGTGTGGGGCCCAATGTGATGATATTGGTCACATTGGCTCAAGGCCGGCCCTGCTTAGGGCCCAGTCCTGTCAAGTGGGTGGCACAAACGTACTGCCTGTGTCTCTATTGTGAAGGCACCGTAAAGTGCCTTCACTACCAGCAGGAAGGCCTTGGGAAGGCCATACCGCCGGTGCCAGAGGTGGCAATGCAAGCTGATGAGCATCAGTATACCAGTCACCAGCGTTGCGTGCTTTCCAGAACAGGCAGGAGGGCGTTCCTGGGAGGGGTGAAGCAGAAGGTGGAACTATTGCTGTTGGATGAAGACCTCTGTGTTGGGCCGTGCGGCCTGACTCAGAGGCTCTCAACCCGGCAAAATAGCCAGCGCAGAAGCAAAGAGACTGCCCTATGCCCTTATCTAGGAGAAGGGGGAGAGCCTCTGGCACCTGCAGGATGCAGTGGCAGCTGCTTGGCTACCACTGCTTGTATGGGCACACAGGCAGCTCAGGACAGCTAAAAAAAATCAATTTTGCACATGTGTCAATTTTTCCTGAAATGTCCCCCCCCCCCAAAAAAAAGGATCCAGGAAGGGATTCCTTCTCCCCCCCTTTCCCCCCTGGAAGTTTCAAAATTTCCAGAAATCCTATGTCTTTATGCTGGTTCAAAGCCTCCATGCAGAGACCCAGCATATTTCCAGTCCGGCAGCCTGGAAACGTCTGGCTGACAAATCATATTCCTTCCTTTTAAGTGAGCCTTTCATTTCCATCTTCCCAGCACAGATGCAGTGAAAGTCAGGAATCCACAAGGTGGCAGTAGAAATAAGAAAATGCCACCCTGGATGAATAGATCATCATATCAGACAATTGCTCTAAAGGGACCTGAAGCACTAAGCTGAAGAAACAACTGTTAAACCTAACCCCAAAGCAGGAGGGGGCTCCTGGGCCTTTAAGGACATTTCAGCTGCTGCTTTTCACAGTGCTGCTGGTCAAGCTGCACATGCCAAATTGCCTTGATTGGTGGAGCTATGCCAGGTGGGCACTGAACCTCTCCCCTGCCACCCTCCTCTGCATCAGGCCACCCACCCTGAGCTCTGGAAGAGGCAAAAAGAAGCTCTGGTGATTGACAGTGCCAGAGTGAGAGCAATTCCTACCCTGATGCAAGAGGATACCTCTCCCACCACTCACTTCCTGTTACAAGAGATCCAGGTTGAAGGCAAGAGAGCACCAGCTCCTCTGGACTCTCCTGTCCTCGCTAGCTCCAAAAGCCTGTCTCTAGAGATGCTCCCAGGGTGCACAACAAGCCCTTTCTACTGTGCAGTGACCCTTCTGAGCAACAGACCTTCCGGAGGCAGGAGGGCCTGAGCAGTGCTGGAGAAGTAAAGGACTTCAACGCGAACTGGCTTCATCTCCGGCTCTGTCCATGGTCCTGATGACTTGCCTGTCACTACGGGGCCAATTAGGAGGTTAGGGTTTAAAAATCAATAATGTATTTAGCAAAACAAACCCTAATGAACAGCCCCACACATCCGGTTTGAAGGCTGGAATACTGGCATGTTCTGTTGAATCCCCTCCCACATGAAGGCTACAATTCTGCAACACTTGCTTAGGGAGCTCATCCCATTGAATTCAACATCTGAGTAGACAAGCATTTGCTTACACTGCAAACTGTCTACACCCTGAAATTATTAGATGCACCAGGGATGGGTGGAGGTAGAATTAGGACATGGGCCCTTTCTCCCCCTCTGGCATTAACTGCTCTTTTGAGGAAGGGTGTTTAGATAGTGGGCAAAGGGATGTTCTTTTTCCACTCACACACCAGAACCAGGGAACATCTGCTTAAGCTGAGTGTTGAGAGAGTCAGAACAGACTAAAGGAAATACGTCTTCACCCAGCTTTCAATTAATCTGTGGAACGCCTTGCCACAAGGCATGGTAATGCCTTTAAAAGGGGATTAGACAGATTTATGGTGAAAAGGTCCATCACAGGTTTCAAGTTAGGTTTCAGTTATGACTGTATGCAGCCTCTGAGTTTGAGAGGTCACTCATCTCTCTGAATGCCAGATGCAAGGGATTGGCAACAGGATGCAGTTGTTAGGCACCTGGTGGACCACTGTGGGATATACGAAACTGGACTAAATGGATCTTTGGCTTGATCCAGCAGGGCTCTTATGTATGGGGAAATGGTAGAAGAAGAGGGTTAATTACACTTGTGAGCTGCAGTTGTTGAATGTGCTGTAGCTCAGGGTTACAGGACCAGACTTCCCAGTGCCTTGCCCAATCTTGCAGGGCACGAGGACTCACCAAAGTAAGCTGACAACACAGCTGACCTGGATAATGAGGGCATTTGCAGAGATGGGAAGACAGGAAATAAAGGTCGGGGTAAGCAAAAGGGGAGAGAAAAGCCAAAACAGGAGGGAGAGATGGGGGCAGAGACGAAAGCCTAGAGGATGTAGAGGGAGTGCACCAGAAAGGGGACAGAGAGTGGGAAAGAGGTGTCAGGCACAGAGGTCAGGCAGCATGGAGAGAAGGTGCAAGGAAAAGGTATGAGGGAGGACAGAGAATGGCACCGAGCCTGGAGGGTTCAGGCATGGTGGAGCCAAAGGAAGAGGTGGAGTATTTGGAGAAAAGGCATCCAAGGCAGAGGCAGAAGGAAGATGGGAGGAGAGGAGGAGCAGAGGCGGATCTAAGGGGGGGCAAAGCTCTAAGTTTTGCAAGAAGCCTTACCTTGCAGTGGAAAACACTCCTCTCCTGCACTGTTCTAGCCAATCCTCACAGGGAACAGCAACATCTTGGCGTTGCTTACTGGCTACAGCAGCAAGGGAGAGGAGGGATTTACATGAAAGGGTAAGGCTTCTTGCAACACTTAGAGCTTTGCCCTCCCTTAGATCTGCCTCTCAGGAGGAGCAAAGGAGTAGAAAAAAAGATTGCAGCAAGAGAAGGGGCAGGCTGAGGCAAAATTCCCCAGGGGGTAAAGAAGTGGGAGCCACAGAGGGCACAGGAAGCAGAAAGGCTGGCCACCAACCAAGTCTCCAGATGAAGTCCCTGGGCACTTAGGCAAGCCTAATGAGGCCAGGAGGACACTCAGACTGCCCTCCCAGGCCACCTCTTACCTGTTCCTGCCCCCCCCTCACAAGGAGGCATCCCTCTGAGCAGACCAGCCAGGGATCAATTTAAGTCTGGAGCAAATCCCTTCCGCTTTCCCTTCCCCTTGCAAATACCAAGGACAGGAGCACGTTTGGTGGGCTGGGAACACACTAACCCCCAAACAAAGCACCTCCCCAACAGGCATCCCATTGCTTCCGCTTACTTTTCCAACCACCACACCCACAGTTGTGTGCACAGTCATAGACTCCCACCCTGGGGCAGCCTGTGGGCACAGGGAGCACTAGCTGCCTTATTTTCAAAGCAGCCATGTGGGGCTGCTCATCAACCAGTCCTTTTGGGTCCCAGGCATGTGGGTCATGCCTGCATGACTGAGGGCGCAGCCCTAACCAACTTTCCAGCACTGACGTGGCTGCAGCAATGGGGGGCAGTCATGGAGGCATCCAGGGAATGCAGCTTTGCTCTTACCCTGGTGCAGGAAAGTTGGTTAGGATTGCACCCTGAATTCCCTCTGTAGTCCCTGCCTTGCCTCCGTCAATAAGCTACTCCTGAAACCTCAGCCTTGGAGAGGGACATCCTTGTGTGAGATGATGCCGGGGCTCAGAGCATCTCTCTCGGCTCCTGGACCAGCTCCATCCACAGTGGTTGGTCATAGGCTGTCCTCGACAGGAAGAGTCATCCTGGCTTCGTTCTCAGTCCGAGGCTGGGCCTGGGCAACAACAGTCTGTCCTGGCTCCCACCGGCAGGCTGCCAACTGCTCAGCTTCGACGCTCCTTTCCACAGCAACCTCTCCATAGTAAGCCACAGAAAGTCAGTCATTCAGTCACTGGGCATTTTAAACTCTGATGATATGAAGCAGCTGGTCACAGAGTAACAGAAGCATGGAAGGGCCTTAGAAGGCGTTTAGTCCCACCCTCTGCTCTGGGCTGGTGAAGGCTACACCATCCCTGACAAAAGCCTCTGCTTGAAAACCTGGAGTGAGGAAGACCCGCAACTGCACCAGGCCAACTGTTCTATTTTTCTACACATCTACACTGGTGAAAACAGCTTCTTAGGGGAGGGGAGAACAGCACCAGAGCAAAGCACTGCCATAATTGCCATCCACTGGCCTCCTCACTTGTGGTCTGATCCTGCCCTGTGCCAGGCTGCCGGGCAATTAAAAGTGGCTTTTGCTGCAGAGGCTCCCCAGGGGAGAAGTCTGTGCCCTCCCCCTTTTACCCCCTACTCAGCAGGTTCAGAGGCCGCAGATGCCACCAGCGCAAGACTCCCCTCATCATCCACAGCGCTGTCAGCCCTCGTGTCAACTTTGTTAAACATGGTCAAACAGTTCCCTCATTAGTCTCTTTGTGCTTAAACTGCTTATTTAACATTTTCGCTGCAAAGCCGTCCTCCAAGAACTGCCTGAGAGGCACTTAACAGAAATCTTGTTCTTCTGCAAAACATTTAATGATTAAAGTGAGATTATTTGTGGGTGGGTGGGGGGGCAGGCGGACCCTATGGCACAGCAACAGCCCAGTTTGGCAATTACCTTCACGTGAATGTACTAAATGGCTCTCTCGCTGGAGCCCAGTTTGGCAGGGGGAGGCGGCAATTTGCAGGGGCATCGTGCCACAGGCAGTGACCTCGGAAGGGTCCCTCTACCTTCAGGGTTCAAGCACCAGCTCAGTATTACATTCCTCTGAAAGGGTCTGTAGGAGTTTATTTCATAACCTGCTGAACACATGCCTGAAATAACAGATACTTCCTCCTTTAGCTTTGCCACCATTTCCTCCCCCCTCCTCCATCATCTCCTTTCTTGGACTTTAGACTGTTAAGCTCCTTGGGGCAGAGGAAAAAGTATGTGGAATGGCATAGGCTCTCACTAATTCCTTTCCTCACTGATCACAAGTGCAGGGACCGGTTGTGGTAGGTCATCATGTTACCCAACAAAGCACACTATAGAGGTGCATAAGTCATATGATTCTTCACAGGGGCACTGATAGGGACTGAGGAGTTAGTGAAGAACAGGAACGAGCTCTTGGGGTTATGTGAATGTGAGCTCAGTGAAAATGGAGGCCCAGCAGACAAATTCCATGCAGGGGCCATTAGGAAAGGGACAGAGAATAGGACCGCTAACGAAATGTGATACAACCACATTTGCAACCCTGCATACAGTTCTTGTTGCCCCATCTCCAGAAGGATACTGTAGAAGTATATTGTAGCACAGTAGCTGGAAAAGGTGCAGGGGAGGACAACCAAGATGATCAGAGGGATGGAGCACCTTCCTTACAAGAAAAGGCTGCAATGATTAGAACTAGCTTGGGAAAAGGTGGTTTTGGGAAAAGTGGGGCATGGCTGAGGCTTATAAAGCTATGCAGGATGTCAAGCTGACTGATGGGAGATATAGCGTGGAACAAAGAAGGGTCTTCTTCACACTGTGAATAATTAGTCTGCGGAATTCACTGCCACAAGATGTAGCAATGGTCACTAGCTTGAATGCTTTGAAGGGGGATCAGATAAACTAATGGAGGTCTAGCAGCGTCTAATGCTACTAGTGGCCACTAGTTACAATGGCCTTGCACTACCTCCAGGTTCAGCAACTCTGTACCTCTAAATACCAGTTGCAAGGGGTCAGTGATGGGAGAGAGGGGCGCCTTTCTCTCCTGCTTGTGGGCTTCCCAAAGGGCAGCTTCCCACTGAGGACAACTGTGGGAGCGGGGAAGGGCCCCTTCGGCCTGATCCAGCAGGGCTTTTCTTATACCCATAGCCGAATAGCAGCGTCCACATGCAGTAGCACGTCCATAGCCACGTGATCAGAGGAAAATGTGCAGGCAACTGGTCCTGCTGTCTCCTCACCAAGAGCACCATAATGCCCATACTTCAAGGGGTGTTCAGGGCAGCTCCTCCTGTACAGTATGTTTCTCCAAGCTCTCTTTCTGCCCAGCTGAACCCTAGTAAAATAGATGGCTCCAACGTCTCCTGACAAATTGCATACAAAAAAACAAAATTCCACAGGGAGCACATAAGCCTTTCCATGCGACATTTTTAAGACAAAGGATTTCAGAGTTTTTCTGAACCTTGCAAACTGAGAACTTGTTGTTCAGATAAATCCACCTCAAAATGAAGGAGGGGGGACAAGTGAGTGGGTGTGCTGACCAGTGTTGGCTTTGGATGCTCGTAGCTCCAAGCTCTGCAATGTTCTGAAGCATAAATGTGATTCTGTACATTCCTTCAGTTCTGAGGAATGCTCCTCATTGCCCCCTTTTTGCATAGACACAGGAGTTGGCAGGTTGGAAGTTTGAGGGCGCAATCCTAACCTGGAGTTAAGCTGGCACACTTAGGCCAGCAAAGTTTGGCTGGCTCCAGGGCCACCGTAAAGCGCATTAGGACCGCTCTCAGATATCAGGGAGGATGGCGAATGTCTGTCTAATTCCGAGAGTGGTCCGAACATACTTTTCGTGTCCCTTGTGCCTGTCAAACTTTGCTGGCCTAACTCCAGGTTAGGATTGTACCCTGAGCTTGCAAGGGAGATGCAGGAGTTGCCCAAGGAGAGGGGAAGGAAGAGCACTGCAGCAGGGCAAGGACCCTGTGACTCTTAAAGCAGCTGGAAAGTCATCGACAAGGCATTGTTGATGGAACAGAGGTTGCACATGCAGGGTCCTTGTGCCCATGTCCTGGAAGTACTTAAGCCAGACTCAAGTCTTTTAGGACATATTCCAGTGATGGTGAACCTATGACACGCGTGTCAAAGCTGACACACCCCAAAATTTGGAGTGACACACCAGCATTCACCAATGCCTGACAAAAACTGAGTTTGCTTTACTCACTTTTCATTTTTTAAATTATTTTATGCTTCTTTATATAATACAGAGCACCATACATTATTAGACTGTATTTTTTTTAAATAAATGACTGTAAAGAATCGTTTCTCTTTTGTTTGGGAGGGGGGTTGACACACCAGCAGAGTCAAGTTAAGCATTTTCCTACGTTTTGACACACTGAGCCCAGAAGGTTCGCCATCACTGACATATTCGGACTGGCCAATCTAGAAGTCTCAGGTGCTGGTGCTCATATTCCCTCCTGTATCTTGAAGCAGCAAGTCTCCATCCCTGGGCACACATGGCCCTAGCAGCTCACAGTACTGGTCCCAGTAACACTAGGACAGTAAGTTCTCTGTTTATGTCCCAGAATCCTTGACTCCAAGCAGTCCCTAGTGATTGAATTGGAAAGAAATGGTAAAGGAATGAAAGATCTGCCATGCAATGTCTGCTTAACTTTCTAGCATGTGATTTGTGGGGGGGGGGGGGAGAGAGAGAGAGAGAGAGAGAGAGAGAGAGAGAGAACTCAGACTATTTTTGTGTGTGTGAGGAGAGAGGCAGGGAGGGAAATCGCATTCCAAATTGCAAAGCTGCACAAAGCACAGCGCAAAATATTGAGGAGAAGTTCAGCCAATAAACCGCCCTCCCCTCTCTCTGATCCCTGGCTACAGATTCAACAATCCAATCTCCATACCGTTTACTCTTAAAATATTTCATTTCAGGCCCTCAATCTTTAGATCTGCTATTGGATTTTGTTTCTGTAAAATGATTTTTTTTTTAAAGTGCCGGCAGAAAGGTATATTTCATTTCAGATTCCTTCAAACTGAAAGAGTCAATATAAATGTCAGGGTGCATTTGTGCCCTGCTTTTCTCATGCTGAGATTGAAGTCAGCTGCTGGAATGTCGACTTAATAAAGGGGGAGGCTGTGCAGTCCCCCTGCCTTCTGTAGGGCTGATTTAGGGATGCGTGCAATGTGTATCAGTGGATCCCCCGGCCGGCCCCCCCCCCGGCAAACCTCTCTTCCTTGATTGTTGTTCTGGTTCACTCTGCCTTGCGTCCAGTTCCCACCAAATCCCAATATAGCCATAAGGCTTCCGAAATTAATTCCAGAACTGGAGCATGTCCTGTTCATTGTAACTTTATACTCCCTTAAGTTCAGGTACATTTTTTCTGCATTACCTGTGCAACCTGGCAAACACTGCAAAAAATCCTCAAAATCTGAATCCAGCTGCGATGTGCAATACTGCACCAACATTATTCCTATGAAGAGGGATGGCCTTTTCTCTCTCTCACAACACCAGAACCAGAGGACATCCACCAAAACTGAGTGTTGGAGAGAATGAATAAAAGGAAATACTTTTTTATCCAGTGGGCAACTGATCTGTGGAACTCCAGTAGAGGTGGTGATGGCATCTGGCCTAGGTGCCTTTAAAAGGGGATAGGACAGATTTCTGGAGGAAAAGTTCATCGTGGGCTATAGGCCATGATGGGTTGTGCAGCTTCCTTGCTTTAGCAGTAGGCTACTTCAGAATGGCAGGTGTAAGGGAGGGGCAGGAGGATACAGAAATCTTGTTGTCGTGTGTGCCCCTGAGGCACCTAGTGGGCCAATGTGAGATACAGGGAGCAGGACAAGATGGGCCTTTGGCCTGAAGTCAGTGTTGCCAATGTGGGAAAGCGCATCAGTCAAAGACCATACCAAACGAACTATGATACAATAATGCACACATCCACATCAAGATTGCTTCTCTGTTTGAACCATGCGCACACATGTGGCTGGGAAAGATGCAAATGAACTCAAGGATGTTTTAGCAAACTGTGCATACACAGTGTCCTGTACAAAATTTGGAAATTAAAAAAAGAACACAAGTTGTTTCTAAGGAATCCCTCGCTTTGGATGAACATCCCTTTTGTGAATCTCCCCTCATTGGATTTACTGACATTTGCAGCTTTCCTAAAACATTCCTCCAATTCCTTGCCTAAGCAGGAACTTCAAGGATCATCTCATATTTCACCTTAGCAGAATTCAAGTGGCTGCCAGGAACAACCTGAGAATATTTGCTCTTCTTACAAAACCCCTTTGGTGATTTCTTTCAAATTCCACAGCTGCTGATGCTTGCAGTGCAGTATTTTGCTTTGAACTTGGAGCAAGCTCAGCTCTCGGACCTGCAACATTACTTAGGAAACTTCAATGATGGCGACACTGACTCCCCAAAATACATAAACTGGAATTCAAAGTATAATGGAGGGAGGGAGAGTGAGGACCTTAATACCCTACAGGAAGTACCCTGCTGGGCACTGAAGCTCTTTGAGATTTTTGCTCCTATTTTTAGGAAGTATGTCAGCAAAGCATTCTTCTAAAACTTACAGAATATCACACACACCATGAGCAAACCTACTCCAGAAATATTTACAGGAGTTAAACTGAATTATTGCTGAGCTTGACAGGCCAGTTCTGTACCAACTGAGGCTAATGACCGAACCCATGAACAGAAGAGGTGAAACCCAAGATTTGAATGGAAACGGGCCACCGCTGTATTTGATGGAAGAGAGCTGCAGGGGAGTTTTCACACTTCATTCCAAACTAACTCCAGTGCAGCTCTCTTCCTGGGATGGATTGAGGTGGTTCGTCATCTCTGGCCTGGTTCTGAGCCCCAGAGATGTTGAAGAACAACCCAACACCAACATCACATGCAAGAAGCATGCAGGAGGCAGACAAGCTGAACCAAGATCTTTAGCCCTGGGTAGGTGAAGTTGACCAGCTCCCAAGCATTTCTGTTCCATTTCCTGACAGAGGCCGATCCTGGGAGAACCGCCTTCCTTCTCCAACTATGATCCACTTCAGACTTCTCTGCCATCCACGACACATTTAAAGATCTTCTTGTAAGTCCCTTTCAGTCCAATGGGCCTTATTCCCAGATACTTGCATCGAGGATTATGGCCTTAGTGCCCTTGATATGTCAATATTACATGCCTTTTTTTTTTTTTTACAAATATAAATTCTCATCATCGTCTCCAGTCCTACCCATGGTAGTATAAGGAGGATGCAAATAACAGACAGAATAAAATGGTCTTCTCAGTACTTGAGGACATAAAAAAGCCTTGCTGGATCAGACCAAAGGCCCATCTAGTCCAGCTTCATTTATCTCACAGTGGCCCACTAGATGCCTCAGGGAGCACGCAAGACAACCAGGTACTTGTATCTTGCTGCCACTCCCCTGCATCTAGCATTCTAAAGTAGCCTATTACCCTCGCACCACCCCCAAGCAAGACACCAGAATGGGGTTGGAGTTTAACTTTATTAAGGTAAAGGTAAAGGTTTCCCCACGACCGAATGGTCTAGTCGTGACCGACTGTAGGGGGCGGTGCTCATCTCCGTTTCAAAGCCTGTAGAGCTGGCGTTTTGTTTGAAGACAAGCTTCCGTGGTCATGTGGCCGGCGTGACTATATGCCATAGCGCACGGAACGCCGTTACCTTCCCACCGAAGTGGTCCCTATTTATCTACTGGCATTTTCGAACTGCTAGGTTGGCAGGAGCTGGGACAAGCAATGGGAGCTCACTCCATAGCGCAGTCTTGAACTCCCAACCTTCCGGTCGGAAAGCTCAGCAGCAGCGGTTTAACCCACTGAGCCACCACGTCCCTTATAACTTTATTGAACACAAATGTAAATATAAATGGCAGGCGGGTTGAAACATGAACCCACTCATCCCATGCTGTAGAGATGGGAGGTGGGGTGGGCCTTACTGTAACAGGCTGTCTCCAATTGATGGAGGCCAGTGTAAAGCCATGGTCCTCCTTGGCCTTTTCCCTCTCCCCTCCAACAAAGTTGCAGGAGAGGAAGGGTTGGGATTACAAAACATCTTCGAGGGCAGTCCAGATCACAGGTCACCGGGGCCTGAGCAACGGGAGTTGGGCCCCTGCTTCCTCTCGTAGTAGTTGCAGCTGCCACACCAGCAAGAGCTCTTTAAGAGACGGGGATGAGACACATTGCTGGCTGCTATCGCCCTCCCCCTTCCCAGGGAGCACTAATTTGTTCCCTGGTGTCCGTGGTAATAAGCCCCGATCGTCAAGAGACAAGCTGCAGACATCTCCCTGGATTACAAGTGACAGTGTCAAGCGCCTGCCCTGCCTCGAACAGTGCCTCGTCGCCGAATGCCACCTTCCCCTTCCTTCTGCATCGCTAATTGCAGAGGAATTCCGATGGCAAATTGACTGGCACTTGTCGGCCTAGCAGTGACGGCACAAAGGGCAAGCCTGAACTGGCTTGAAAGAAGAGAACGCCTGTACATCTGGATTTACAGCTGCAAGGGCTTCTGCCGACAAAGCTGCTTCCTCAGGAACAGTTCCGCTGATTTGAATGGGATTACTCAAATGTCACTGCTGTGAGTTGGTGTCTGTTCCCAAAAAAGGAGCCAGAGGGAGCTGCTTGCATCGTTGCATATTGTCACCCATGCTTGCAGAAGTCACATCTCCCAGACCATTGTGGCTCGGCTTTGAGGGAGCTCCCTTCCCCCAGAGTTGGGGGGAGACGCAGTCCCAAGGCGGCAGCTGACATCTCTTTCCTCTTCCTTCCTTTGACGCCTCTCCCCCCACTGTTAAAAGTCTGACTGAAAGCTTCTTGGGGCAGGGACCTGTAGAGTTATGCTATACAGTGCCATGCAAGTGGTGCTTCCCAGACAAATAAAAACAAATATTTGTTTTGCTATGGAAACTGCTTTGTGACTTTTGTTTTTGCTGAAAAGTAGAATGAGGATTTTTTTAAAAAAATGAAGCCTGACAGATACAACTCCTAGGTTCCTGTCCCTTACCAAGGAAGTCCCAGTGGGTTATTCTATGCAGCTCTACATGGATCAGGCCATTTAGATCACCATTGTGATCTCCAAGGTCCATGAAGGATGCCTATTGCACACAGGGATGTCACCTGTTCACAAGGTGCAAAGAGCAACAGTATTCTTGTGGCCAAATGCCACATCATTATGCATTAGAGCAGCTTCCTCGCATGTAGGAGGTCCACGTTCAATCCTTGCTAATATTTCCAAGTAGGCTAGGAAAACCCTTGATAAACGCTGCCAGTCCGTGTGAGCAACGCTGCCCTAGGGTCTGACTCAGCAGGAAGCAGTCTCACATTTCACCTACAAAATCCTACCCTTCAATATGGACTCACCGAAATTAAACCCTGAGCATTTTTCAGAATTGTTCTCTCTCTTGTGGACTAGGGGTGAGAGAGGTCAGATACCAAAGGCAATATTGCTCTTATGATAGGCCCATAACAAGAAGGAGTGTTCGTGAATTGCCCTCCCTTTGACGCTTTTGCTATTTCAGCAAGTAGGACTTGTGGATTAAATCAAACCATTCTAGGAGACTAAATAGCCAATACACTGCCTGGCTGCTCAGCCATGTGGCCTCCATCAGTTTCCCAAAGTCACATACCGAACATGGATCAAAGGTGTGATGCAGCACAAGCCTATGTGTGTCTACTCAGGGGTAAGACCCACTGAGTTTCAAGGCATTTACTCCCAGGTTAGTGTGCATAAGATTGCAGCCTGATTCTAGGATTTCCAAACTCTGCAGTTCCATCGATGCATGGAAAAATGTTCCAAATTTAAAAGCAAAGATTGAAACCTATACCATGTTCTTTGAATCTTCTGTGCCCAGAAAGTGTCGTTGTGTTATTAGAGACACAGCAATAAGACTGCATGCACTTCTTGCACTTCCATCTTTGCACAAGGTTACATTTAATCCTTTTGCACCAGCCCATCTCTGATAATCCAGAAATGACCTCTTTGCAAGAACCCATTTCTAGTCAAACCCATTTACTTCAAATTTCCCATTTGAAGTAAAAAGAGCCTTCACAACACAAAACCCAAGAAGCAGCACAACGACAAGCAAAACCTGCGTGCAAGAGCTTGCCCAAGTGTTTGGATGTGGTGGCAGCAAACAAAAACTCTTGTGCGAGATGGCTAGGGGCTTGTTGAAAACAAATGAAAAAATACAATAAGGGAGGAAAAGGCTATGCAGAAATTTGTAGAACTGTTAGTTGAATGCACACATTAGTAGTAGGCTACTTCAGAGTACCGGGTGCAAGGGAGTGGCAACAGGATCCAAGCATCTTGTTGTCTCATGCTTCCCTGGGGCACCTGGTGGGGCCGTGTGAGATACAGGAAGCTGAACTAGATGGGCCTTTGGACTGATCCAGCAGGGCTCCTCTTAGGTTCTTATGTTCTTAAAAACTGAATTTTCCACAGAAGTGCTCCAGTGGATTCAGCACATTCCCTATTTTAAAATGAAGAAGATTAGAAGAAACTAAGAATACATGTACAGCATTTCTACTATTGTGATAGACTCTGCAGTTTTTAGTTTGGTTAGGGAAAGAAATCAGAGTCTCTCTTTTACAGGTAGGTGACAAGAAGCAGACAGGGCTGTTTATTTGTTTACTGTATTTCTATCCCGCCTTTCTCCTACATGGAAGGGGACCCAAGGCAGCTAACAATTAAAAAAGCATAAAAAACAAACACAATTATAGTAAAAACAATATTAAAAAGCTTAAATCAATTGAAAATTAAAACAAAGCAAACACCCTGGACCCCACTATTACAATAGGTAAAGGTTTCCCCACGACCAAATGGTCTAGTCATGACCGACTGCAGGGGGCGGTGCTCATCTCCGTTTCAAAGCCTGTAGAGCTGACGTTTTTGTCCGAGGACAAGCTTCCGTGGTCATGTGGCCGGCATGACTATACGCTGTAGCGCACAGAATGCTTTTATCTTCCCATCAAAGTGGTCCCTATTTATCTACTCGCATTTTGGTGCTTTCGAACTGCTAGGTTGGCAGGAGCTGGGACAAGCAACGGGAGCTCACGCTATCATGCAGTCTTGAACTCCCAGCCTTGCGGTCGAAAGCCCAGCAACAGCGGATTAAGTCGCTGCGCCACCACATCCCTATTAAAATACAGCTCAATAAAAATGTCAGCCCGCAGGGTCAGTAAAAGCTTTCACAAATAAAAAGGTCTTAAGGCCCCGCCGAAAAGCCTGCAAAGAGGGAGCTGTTCTTAATTCCAAGGGAAGGGAATTCCATAAGGGAGGCACCACCACTGAGAAGGCCCTGTTCCTAGCCGCCACCCCCCTCAACGCTTCTGGTGGCAGCACAAACAGAAGGGCCCCCTCAGATGACTGGAGAGGACGGATAGGTTTATAAGGATGAAGGCGGTCCCTCAAATACCCAGGTCCTGAGCCGTAAAGGATTAGGTTAGGACCAGCCTGGTCCAGGACTGGATGGAACCCACTGCTGCCCCCAGCACCTACTGGGACAAAGCTGACCCTGTGGCTGCTCCATCCAAGTAAGCCTGCAGAGTCAGGGAAACTGCCCCCAAACTGGCAATATCTATCTATCTCCAAGCCTTCTGCATCACCCTCAAAACCTCATCAGCACAGGAACTGCTAGCCATGTGTACATATGGCTCCACCAGGTGCCTCAGCTCTGTTCCTACTCAGGGGGAAGCAACCACGAACCTGTGTACTCCAGATCACCAGGTTGCTGATGATCCAGGAAGGGACAGAGCCACAAATCAGCTATACAGCCACTTAACTTGCTGCCTGGTCATTGTTGGTTCAACTCCTTTGCCTGCTGAGCTCCTCATGCTCTGTCTGAACTTTTCTGCCCGAACCAGGCAGCTCCTCAGCAGTAAACCTGGGCTTGCACCTGGGCTCCTGCTTCTTTTATTTCTTTTGATACACCTCTAAGTTGCCTTCCAATTCCAGTGAAGAGACCAACAAGGCAGCTCACGATCATTCCATCAACAACGTCAATTTAATTTTAAAAACCAACAATTAAAACAACCAAATGATGAATTTTCGGATAGTTAGCAGCCGCTGCAATGATGAAGAACGTAGCCACACCACTCAGGGTGGAGAGGCATGGAGTGGGAAAGCTGCTGAGGCCCGTTGCTGTTTGGGACCAGTATTGGCTGCCTGCTTGCATCTCGCCTGCCCGGTTTATACATTTGCAAATCAACTGTTCACTATCAAAGACGCAGCAAGTCTCTGCTACTGTCTTCTCCCAAGGAAAGAGACGAAGAGATGATGCACCAAAAACTTCTGATTGCTCAGAGAGGTGGGGCATGCACATGTATGTATCGCTCTCTCTCATCATTCAGCAGCTTTTAAAAGCGATTTCCAAGACACATCTTCACGCATTTTTTCCACTTTTGACACTTTTCATCCATAGCGGTCTGCTACATCTGTTTTCAAAATATGTGACGGCTTCCAGAATTCAACATACACACATGCACGCACATGCACACGCACACACACACAAAGTAACAAGACCTAGACTCCAAGTACTGTGCCAGCCAAAGAGGCACAAATTGGCCCCTAAGAAGCAACAACAGGTATGAATTGAATTGAGCTGCTACACCAAAGGGGCTCTGTGCCTTATCAAGAGCAACAGTAAAGAACCTTCCTTCCTTCTGTCAGGGATGCGCAGCTGACAGCTCTGCTCTCTCTCTTGCAACTGAAGACATTTGGACTGCTAAAAACAAGGCCGAACTTGTCAGGTTCCCCCTTCCCATGACTCACTTCCTCTCTGTAGCTCTTATCTGATACTAGGAAAACAACAGACACATCATTGTGACAGGCAGAAGGGGCTGCATACTGGGAAAAACCTCTGAGGGCCGTGCAGTACGTCATAAGAACACATTGCATGCAGCACTCCATCCAGCCCAGTATCCCATTTCCAAAGTGGGCAGCTAGAAGCTTCTAGAAAGTTCTTAAGCAGAGCAAGCTGGTAACCAGACCACCCTCCTCGTTTGCCCCCAGCTAAACTGCCTCTGAACACGGAGGTTAGCTATCATACTTCACAGCTGCCAG
>JAJKFI010000011.1:20537527-20570703 GCA_029204185.1 Lerista edwardsae
ATGGGACCCCAGGGGGGAAATCACATGTCTCTTCTCAACACTTCAGAGGCCCAGGAGGTCACTCGTGTGCTCTGTACGGAAGACACTGGAGGCTGCCATCGGCTGTGTACTCGGGTGACTGTGCTGAGCAGCTTTCGTTGCCCTCTCAGCAGTATCCAAGACTGCCACCAGTCTACCTTGTTCCAACAAATTCAGCTGGAACCACTGAGTCAACTTTTGCCCACGTAGCTAGAACGTGCCAGAATCTGGGTCTTACAACATTGAGAACTGGCCATATTACGCAGATATATAATTCCAGGCAGTTATGCACTGTGTTTTTCAGCCTGTCATTTCCCAAGTCTCCAGAAAGCTGATAAAAGTGGCATCGCCGTTCCCTTTCCTTCCCCCTGCACCCGCCATCTCGCACAGTGTGCAGCCGTACTCCTGCATCCATTACTCAAACAACTTCAATCCATCCAGACACTAATGTCATTAGTCTACCGAGATCCTTTTGGAATAATTTGCATAGGAACTCGCCTTCCCATACTAAATGAAAAATGGTTTGCTTTTAGTGAATGGGATTTGAATTACGGTCCCACCACATGTGGTGCGGCTTTACTCGTGCTATTTATTAAACCGAGGGTGGGGGGGGGAGGTGAGGCAGTCAATTACAAAGCAATTACCAATGCCTTTATTGCAAACTTGATGCCACACAATGAATGTTACGCCTTCCATCAGAGAGACGGTCGGCCTTGATTTACATGGTGCTCCCACTTTGGAAGGTCAGGCCAAACAGAGCTCAGGGCAGGAGCCTTGTGTTCCATGGCTGGAGCCTCATTTGGTGCATTACAGGGGCTTAATGGGCACTCAAGCCTCGGTGGCCCCTTTGATTATAGGTCTTGTGGTGCTTCTGGATTTGTCAGCCTGGGAAGCAGAACTCAGAAGCTCAACCACCTGTCCTTGCCCAGCTGGCAGAGCAGAGGGCATTAGAGACTGGTCTCCTTCGGCACTACAGACCCTGACTGACATGTACAAAAGGATCTGGTCCAAGCTCCTGATTCTCTCCCACGCTGGGCCTTCTGCCATTGCAGCTCATTCTGGAAACTTGGTCCAGAAAATCATGCATCTCTCTCATTGCTTAGTCTGTGCATCACCCCTCCCAAAATTCCTAAAATGATTTCTCACCCTCTTCCACACAAAAAGGCAATCTCCTATTCTCTCAGACAGAATTTGGCCTATTCCCTCTTGGGGCTTTTACTCCTGAACTCCATTCCAAAACACCTTCATGGGGTGGGCCACCATCTCTCACCCTCCAAACCCCTCCTTAAATGAAAATCCACCTTTTGAACGACATTTGTCTTTTAACCTACAGTGCGCTGTCCAGCCCCTCTTTGGGCAGAAGCAAGCCACTTGCCTCATATCAGCCC
This sequence comes from Lerista edwardsae, assembly GCA_029204185.1. Classification (NCBI taxonomy): domain Eukaryota; kingdom Metazoa; phylum Chordata; class Lepidosauria; order Squamata; family Scincidae; genus Lerista; species Lerista edwardsae. The sequence continues at coordinate 20,538,934 of JAJKFI010000011.1, forward strand.
AGCACTGTTGCGGAAGTGCCATAAAGCATGTCCATGCCAGCGAAAGAATCGATGGGCCAACACAGGGAGCAGCGTCAGCCTAGCACCATCCGCAGGATAGGCAGCTATATTAGTCGCAAACCGGCCGAATTCAACCAACATGAGGCTATATCTGGGCAGGAGGAAGGCGGGAGGGAGGGCAAAAGGGATAGGCAGCCCGGGGAGGAGCCAGGACCCGGCATTTGTGCTGGATCCAAATCCCTGGCCCCAGGGCATGGCAGGGTGCTTGGACAAACACCTGATAAACAGCAGGTGCAGATCCAAGAAGCCCCATCGGCCCAGCTGGGGCTTACCCCCTTGCCTCCATGGTGAGCTGCAGTCGTCTCCTAACTTGTGTTAGGGTGTAGCACAGGCCTGCTGACCTGCCTGCTCATGCACAAATTAGAATTGTGCCCCATAGCTCCTACCTAGAGGTCTTTAAAAATGGTGTTATTTATTTGACTCAGAAATAAGCACAATGTGTTCAGTAAGGCATAGGCTGTAATCCTATCCTACTTGCCGGAAACAAACACCTCTGCTCATAACCCTTCGGTCTGCACGCACAAAAACCTAAGACCTAATTTGTGCTACAAAACCAAATCAGTGTTACACTAGTCAACTGTCATGACCTCACCCAAAGCTGGAAAGAATGGCGTGGTGAATGATTTTTTGTTTAGCCATTTTGGGTGGGAAATCAACCTGACTTTTTCTTTAGCTTCTTTAGGAAACCCCAGGAACTGCATATAACGTGTAGGTTTTCCATAGAGTAGCCTCCACCAGGCCAGGCATCTCCTGGTAAAACCCCTCAATTAGAGAGAAAGATTCCCATCTCCCTGAGACTCTGAAGAGACATCACCATTGGGAATAGGTTATGTTTGGACACATCGTCCAACTCTGGCGTGTCCCTTGTGGCCCATTCTAGAGCCAGTTTGTGGAGTTGAATTAGTGAACAGGCAAGAAGGCAGACCATCATGCACCAGTTTGGCCAGCGTTAAGCAAAGCTGGGGTCTGGCTGCGTACATGGCCCCGACTTCCATCCTGAAAGAAGAATGGGATTTGAATGTACAAAATAAATGAATGAATACAGAACTGGAAGGGAAAGACAAGGAGGTGGGCAAGAAGACACAGCGCATATCAGTTCTACAGCAATGAAGAACGAAGAGAGAAAACTTCTCTTATTCGTGTGGCTTTGAAAATACATAATCCTCCTTCTGAGCTGTGTCTTTTGCCCTTTTTGCAACACAAATGTTCCTTCCGTACTGCATCTGGATTATTCCTGAAGCCCCCTAGGAAGAGGGGCAACAGGTTTAGGAGCCCCTCAACCCCCCTGCCCCAGTCTTGTCAATCTCGCAAAGATGAAAACTGAACCATTTGGATGAGTCACCTACTAGCCTTCAGATCATTCCTATTCATGGAGAAGGCAGAGAAAATGCTTTTGCTCCCAGGTTAACGAAAAGGAACAAGCCATCTTTTTTAAAGCCAACTATAACATCCCTTTCTTTTATGAAAATAAAATAAAGGTAAGACATCAAAAAGGTTTTCCAATGCTGCTACAGAATCAGGTTTCATTTTCCTTCTGAAAACTTCAGACGAAAGCCCAGAATGGTTCCAACACAAAGAAAATCTACATTAATTAAAAGCAAGGTTAAGAGCATACGATTCCCAATGTGGCTACAAAATGCAACCGTTAAATCCGGCCTCCTCTATGCTTGCCTTGTAAAGCTGAGTATTAAATTAAAATAAGACACAGCCCCACAGTATCAACCTGGGGTCAAAAATAGCTGAGTGAGGCGTTTGGTTTTATGAATGAAGCGTGTGATTGCAAGTGCTCCAGTGACGTACCCGCACCCAATAAAGACATACGGCAATAAATTGGATTGAAACTGGGCCACAACTTCATGGCAGGTTATAATCTGCCAGCAAATTCTATATGATAAAAATTCCAAATGCAGTACCAGATTAAGCCTGTTCCCGCTCTGGTACGCTGCCATCTCTGTGCTCCCTCATAGCTTATAACCTGTGCTGGAGTTTCCCCCCATAAATCTGTCCAGTCCCCTTTTAAAAGCATCTATGCCAGATGCCATCACCACCTCCTGTGGCAAGGAGTTCCACAGACTAATTACTTGCTGGGTAAAGAAATATTTTCTTTACCCTGCTTTAACTTCCTTTTTTTTCCTCAAGAGTGTAAACTACTACACATTAGTAGTGACATTTTCTGAGAATTCTTTTCAGTTAAATTTCATTAGCCTCTTTTCCTCCTTTTAAAATCCTTAGCCACCTCCCGCGGCCCCACTGCAGAACTGTTTCAGAATTTATGTTTTAGGAAAAAATTGGTAGAGATCGCTAGCCTTCCAGAGAGAATTTGGTAGCCCTATCAAAGCTATAGCTAGTTCCAGGTTCCAAGTACAGTGTCATTTCAACATATATGTGGAGGTACTTAGTTGGACACATGCCAAAAAATAGCATTTTTTCCGTACTTCATAGTTTCCCCAAGCAAGAATGTCTAGATTAGCCCTAGGTGCTTTAGAAGAAATTTGGTGGAAACTCCACAAAACGTACACCCTGGAGGCAAAGCCTCTTCCTGATGCTAAAGCTACCACTCCAGTTGCACCCCATTACTTTCAACCTCTCTTGAAGCAAACCACTACCCCTGGCCACATTGCCAGACAGCACCTAGCAAATCTGGTTAAGACGTTCTCTCCTTCACACATCATGGATAGCAGGAAAAATTACCCCTCCTTGCACGAAGAATGGACAAGAGTCATTATAGGACTGGTCACAATTGGGTCACCAGTCTGAAGATGTTTTTGTGGGACTCCTTGGCATGCATTGATGAACACCAACAGTGAATCTTTCCCTTGGGCCAAAGCAAGAGCCTTTCAGATGCAACGCAATGTTGATCCCAAATCTCAACAATGGACAAGATGAAACAAGGAGCAATTATCAGGACTGAGAGTGCAATCCTAACCTGGAGTTAGGCTGGCAGTTAGGACAGCAAAGTTTGGCTGGCACAAGGGACACTATCAAGTATGTTTGGACCACTCTTGAAGTCAGAAAGGCTAGCACACAGACATGCGCCATTCTTTCCAACTCCAAGAGTGGTCCAAACGCGATTTACAGTGGCCCTCGTGCCAGCCAAACTGTGCTGGCCTAACTGTGCCGGCCTAACTCCAGGTTAGGATTGCGCTCTATCACTAGTGCTCATTCAAAGGATCAAAGCTTCCATTTCTAAAAAGGAAACTTCTAGCCTTAAAGTTGGGCACATTCAAGACTGAGAGGAGAGGAGGCTTCCAGAGGCCAATAGGTAAGGAACCTGCACTCTGCATGTTCCCCTCATTACTCCTCTCTTAAACAAATATAAAAGCACCAGCCTGATTTCTTCCAATATCTCAATTTTCTTTACAAGTTTCTTTCAAAGAAGGCACATTGATTATGCTGGACCCAATTTACCCCACACACATCCTTCCACATGTCACACTCAGGCATCAACACACTCTCATAGACCTGTCCTGGAGCAGAGTTTTTCTTTTCTTTTTTTAAACTCATCTTTATGTTACTCATCCCACACTAGAAATTACCCACTGTGGGCTGCAGTACAGCTGCTAGTGGGTCATGAAAGAAAGATGACGGATGAAAGATTCCCAAGGACGTGGCTGCCTGTTGCATCCCTGCATGAGTCACAGCTCTGACATTCCTCCAGCCAACCAGCCTCTGCTAGACTCTGCCTGTAATTCTGCATCATTTTCGCATTGAGGGAGATTTGAGCTTTCAGATATTCCAATACAGAGACACAGGAGAGCTGCCTGCCTTCAGAAGGAAGCTATCTCCTGCCTATCTTCCAGGGCACAGCTCTAAGGCACTTCCTCCCAGTCATACCGGTGACTCATGCAGAAGCACCACAGGTGGGCTTCACTGAGGACAAGTCATTCTTACCTCCTACACACACTCAAAGCCCATCTTTCCTGGTGTAAGACTGGACTGTTTTAAGTCAGGAAACGAGTTTGCCTTGGCAATCAGAAGTTTGGGAATTGCTGCACCAGGGATTGTGAGTTTCCTTGGTCCCTCCCCTCCCGAGGCATCTCTTGCAGGATCTGCAGCTATAGGAGCTGAGCGACACTCTCTGCAAAGTGTGATTTCAGACACGCTGGGGCCCAACAAGAATGCTTTCCAAACAACACTGGGTCCCTAATCTATTTCCCTTGCTCCTTTAATGAGAACAATTTCGGCTCTGCAAATCCATCACTATAACGTTCTTTACCGTTACAATTCATAATTAATCTCCACAATGATAAATAATTCAACACTTGTTTATTGCCCTGCTGGTTGTAAGCAAGAGAGCCCCGTCGGTCTGACTCCAACACCAAGCCAGCGATGGGAGGAGACCGGGGCTCTCCATTGCACTGCACAATGACTGCAATTGACTCAACAGCGCTCCCAGAGTCGGAGCCTTGCTTGCACACGTGTGCGCATCTCTTCTGAGGGAGTGCACATGGTGAATGACTCCTGAACAGGAGCACTGCTTTGATGTTTTGTTTCCCACGAAACAAGACAGTGGATCCTTCTATCTGAGCGCGGGCACACAGCCAGAGCGCCAAGTCAAAAGACCCCTCAGGCTGCCACTCCCGGAGGATGTCATTTCAATGAGTTTTAGGGGTGGAGGTCAAAAAGAGAATGTAGCCTGCCTAGCAGCAACGTTTCTCTTGGTTCCTACCTGCTGTCATTTTCTTTACCTGCTGTCATCATCTTACTTGTGCTATGTGATGATGTAGCCTAATTCCGAAGAGACACAGGTGAAAGAAAAGGGTGCTGCAAGGCCCTGGGAGAAGCATTGCTGCCCTTACTGGTAGTGGTAGAAAAGGGAGTTTGGGGTTGTTTTGGTCTCTTCCACCTTCAAGTCAAAGTTATCTAAGGAGCACACATCCAGCAGCACAAGACCTTCCATCTCCGAATCCTACTTGGACCGAGAAATCCTACTCGGAATCCTACTTAACTTGGAATGAGCTAGAGTGTACTGCAGATCAGGGCCCCTCACTGGTGCTCCAGGAAGGAATGTGTAGCAGGAAAAGCTGTAAGACTCTTCACTTCCTACTTGGCTGTAGCTGAGGCACCACCTCCTCCTGGTCCTACTTGAACTCCAGGCCAGACAGTTCCCTACTGCTCCAGCTCTTTCGCTGTGAACCTTCTCCCTGCTGGCCAGTCCACTGGCCTTGTTCATAAGAAGAGGAATTGAGGCCACACAAAATTGGTGGCAGAGCAGACCATATGAATGGCACATAAGAAGTCAAGGAACTGAACCCTTCCCCCCCCCACAACACTACGCAGCCCACCCAATGCTCTCCTGAGAAGGCGTGCCTAGAGAGACTCAAGGGCATTAGATAGAGCACAAGGTTAAGGAGCAATCATGCTGGGACAAGAAAGCAAGGAAAGCGCTAATTTGCCTTTGGGTACCACTGGAGCCCTGCTTAGATCTTGCCTGTTATCTAAATGCTGTTCTTGACTGCTCATTGTACCAGAGGCCACAGCTGGACTTGGGCACAAAATGAAGCTTCGACTTAACACAACCATTTCAGCTGTATGAATTCCAGAGGTGGAGCAAAGGTTTGCATGTGGCTGGATGCAGAACTGTTCTCTGTTGGGATATTGAAGTAAGGCCCTGGGAATTTACAGGCCTGAATGGAAGGGCCCATCACTAGGCCTTGCAGACCAGCAGTAAAGTGCTAAGTCATTCTGACTCCGCTTTAGCCTGGTAATGAGATCATGTGATCTCGGGTAGAATGTTGGAGACTATTTAATCAGGCCCAGGAACACTTGTTGCTAGTTCTGCTTTCTGTTTCTCTCTCTGTGTGTTACTGCTGCTGGACTTGCAGAAGTTGTTTGCAGAACTTGCTGGAGCTGCTATTTGAAAAGCTTTACTGTATCTGTTATTTGTTTGCTGTTCTTTGCTGCAAGAAGCCTACTTCTGGAAATATAGAGTTCTTGCTACACTAATTGTCTGAGCGATTCCTTACTAGAGTTCTGCAACCTTGGGACCTTCCTAAGCCTCACAGCTATAGGTTGCTTTGCGCTTTCATCATTCTCCCATCCACAATGCCCTGCGGCCTTGAAGCCCACATCCATCTCATATTTGTGAGAGGCACCTCTGCTATCACAACTCATCCGAAGCACTGCTGTGATCCGGCACCCATTCTTACAATCACAGCTGGTGCTGCAACGCCCCCAAATATACACGTATTTGCCCAGTAAATGAGCACCGACTGCCTCTGAAAACAAAACCTGGTAGATAACAAACTTCCACCGGCACGTCCAATGCACGGGCAGTTATGGAACAATCCTTCTTGTCAAGGCAAGGCCGTTTTGCTTGAGAAATGGCCCCAAACTCATTTCCGCTCACTGCAAGTCCTTTCTCTTGTTTGTTCTGCCCTGTCCCGGATGCCTCCGAAAGAAATCTTGAAAGGAGCTATGGTTTGATTTGACAGCTTAGCTTCTGCAAACAAAACAACACAACTAGCCAATGTGGATGTTTTTTTTTCCTTGCTTATCTTTTTGGGCACTAACGTTGTTTACAAAATCTTGAGGAAAATATTAAGCAATATGCATCCCTTCCAATGAGACAAAGCAGGAAACAAAACAAAGCAGAGGTAACCCTCAAGCACCATGAATTTTGGAAAGAGCTTGTAGATGGAATGCCATTTATAGGAAGGAGTTTTTTCTGCATCAGACGACTTCTCCTGTTGGTGGGCCTTCCATTAGGGCATCTGTGAGGAATAGGACTAGATTTGCCATTGGTCTAGCAAGGCTCTTCTTTAAATGGCATATCAACGACCGTTATAGTTGGATATATATGAATCCATATGGAAGCCATTCCTTGAAAAAGCATTTATTTGCCCTTTGTGTGCAATTCTTATTTTTTTACTCCAATGTTTGATAGCCATTACATCTTTTTTTTTGTACATTTGTGTTGTAATTTTAGTTTGTGCACGGGTTGTTTTTTGTTAGTTTGTACATATTTAAAAAAAATTTAAAAAATAGCAAGTCTCTTCTTTGGTTCTCATATGTTTTGGGATTGTATGGGCAGCTCTTTACTGATCAACAGCCCATGGATGAAGGTAAGGGGCTATATTAGAGTTCACCTCCTATAGAAATTAAAGCTGCATCTCAGTTAATTCACTGGGACTATTTCTGAATAAAAGACTTGGAACTGTCCTGCACATTTCACCTTCCTATCACTGCTGCTGTGCAAATCCCTCCCACTGCCTCCTCTCCCTTTCTGGACTCCATCTCTATGACACCTGTACTTTAAAATCTTCAGAATAGGAGGCTTACTAAAGGTACTCTATAAAGTACTGAAGTGGGTGGGTTAGATGGGAGGAAGGACGGAATGTTGGATAGTCTACCTACCAGACAACCTAGCAAACCTTGCAAACTACCTACCAGATAGCTGACACATTTCAAAAACATTAGAGACAGACTAGCCTGAACACAAGTATACCATAAAAATATATATGGTGGGTCTGAGAAATTAACACCTTAGAAGAGTCATGCTGGATCAGCCTTTGAGTCCAACTGGGATGCCCACATTCAGCAGGTGTGTTCAGATCCCCCCACCACACACACACACACCATAAGTAAACTAGCTCTGAACATGGAGGTTCAGCTTTAAGCTGTTGCAGCAAACAGCCACTCACAGACCCCTCTTCCATGAATCTGCCTGATCCTTCTTCAAAGCCAGGACAGAGCCCAATTATATGCATGTCTACTTAGAAGTAAGCCCCATTATAGTCAATGGAGCTTACTCCCAGATAAATGTACAGAAGACTGTAGCCTCAATGGCCGGCTAACACCACACCGCCAAAGAATCTCACGGTAATGAGTCTCACAAAGTTAATTAACACGTCGCCAATCACAGTGATCAAAATTGCATTCAACAGCATTTGCATTTAAGGGCACTTTATTAACCCAAATTCTTGAGCCCCAAACTAGACATATCCACCTTCAGAGGTCATAGCTTAGGAAAGGAAATCTGTTAGGGAAGCTCTGCAGCAAAAAAAGATAAACTGTTAATGGCTTTGAAGCAGGCAGGTTAGATCTGCAAAAATAATGGATAAAAACAGCAACAATAAAAAGCATTCGCTCTGCAGGAGGACTGCGAAGAAGAATGAAGTACGAGAAACAGATGACACTTGGCACTGAGGGTCTAAAATCAAATGAAAACCGTGGATCCCTCTCTAGGAAACAGCCGTGCTCCCAGAGGTATCGGTGACACGGGTACTGTTTCTCTAAACTAATAAAAAAAGGTGAGTCAGTAATGAACTAAATTACAGGGAGGCTATCAGGAATGCTCGGATCCAAGAGCCCAAGTTTTTCTAGAGGTTTTCTCAGCAAAGATAATAAGTTGTATAATTTATGCTGCCTAAAACATTTCCTAGATATAACATGAAAGCGCAATATTTATTTGAGGCACACTGGGGAATGTAAACATGAGGCTGGGTATTTTACCCAACACTTCAGCAGTCTTCATTTTCTTCTTTGACTATTAATAATTGTCTTGCTATGCCGAAAACACAGATGGAAGACACATGGTGGGTGTTTACAATGAAGAACGGAAATCCACTCAATATTGAATTCACACGTTTAAAAATGGATTTGCTGAAGAAATTGCTTAAATTTACAAGACACAAATTACTAATAAAATGCGTATGGATTACTGCGTTGGAAAATTATCCACAAATTTACCCGTGTATTTATTGCATTGTTTCATTGTTTAAAAAATCCTTAAATGAGAGGACAATATTTGCAGCATTAGGCTTTTTCCTCCTACTTTATAGAACTATGCAGCCAGGACCATCTTTTGATTCCAAGGATGCTGCAGCAGCCCCTCACCCTGCAATGAGCAATATATTGTTTTGCCTTTTGTATTGTTTTGCCTTTGCAAAACAATATATCCTTCGCTGGGGGAAAGGGGACACTGCATCATCCTACGAGTAGCACATGAGAGAAGCAATTCAATATCTTCTTTCGGGATGCATTAGGAGGGGTTCTAAGTATCTTGACACTGCAGTGCTTAACGTAACTGTATTAAAGGACATTAAAAATGCAAGGAGAGATAATTAAGCAAAATAAATTAAATACGCTTCCTGAAATATTCTGCAAGACAAACACTTTTCTGCTGCTTAAATGTTTTCCAGCAGATGTTCGCCTCTCAGCTCACTTATCCTTCGGTGAAATTCAGAACACAAAATGCGGAGAAGCAATACATGCCTGTACACAAGTACCGGCTCTTAACATCCTTCCATAAATGTTACTGCAGCAAAAAAGCATTCCAAAAAGCATTGAGACAAACTGTTCCGCGGCTGGGGGGGGGGGGGAGTAGAGAAGAACCACCATTTTTTTGTTCAGTTTTACTGCTTACAGAGACAATCATATTTTTTGCACGAGCTTCCTCTAGCTTTTATCCATCCTCCCATGAGATCAGCACAGACGCAGCAACAGCAGAGAGTCTTGAACCCGGGGCCGGGTAGGAAGTTGGATGTGGCTTCCGCTTCGGCATGTACATCCATCTCTGGTGAGAGATGGAAACAGGCCTTCACAAAACCTCCCAGGGCAACTGTCCTCCTCCGGCTTTCTATGGACCCATTTTGCCTCCACTGGGTTCTCCTTTGCCTCGATTGACACCACCCTCCAGACTGACAGGGGCCAGGTCCGACATGGGGTGGCCAGGACAAGAGACACCGCCTGGAAGAAAACTTCCTTGGAAACATAAATCACATGGGAGATGCACAGACAATGGAAACGAAAACAGGAGAAAATGTCTGGTGGGTGGCAGAGCAGAGAGGGTGGCAGGGTGACTCAAAATAGGGTTAAAAACAGAGCAGCAACTACAGGCGTGCCCCAGTATCCACTGATTTGGTATTAAGGTTTTCAGTTATCTAAGGATACCATGGATACTGGCACAACTACTAAAGAGATAGGGGAGCATTAAACAAATCTCCTTTTTTTACTCTTGCAGCAAAACCACTGATGTCCCCCTATTTTTAAAAAGGCGTCCCCAGTATCCACGGTTTCAGGTATCCATGGGGAGTACTGGAAAGGAACCCCAGTGGATACCGGGGAATGGCTGTACAACCACTGTTATGTATAAGCATGAGTGGGGTATTATTATTATTATTATTATTATTATTATTATTATTATTAATAATAATAATAATAATAATAATAATAATAATAATAATAATATTGAAGAAAAAAGATTTATACCCCATGTGGTATTGCTGGAAGTGTGGCATTAAAGAGGCTATTCTGGAACATCCTCTTGCCACATCCCTAATATAAACATTTCAGGAAATCAGACTGAGACCAGTAGATGACGCTCTCAGGGGATGGGTTTATCTACAAGGAAGTTTCACTTACACAACCCAACGAAATTAACGGAGGGCAGTTCTATCAGTTAGCATGACATTTACATGCTCAGAAGCAGTCACTACTGGCTGCAGACTGGAAGGCTTATGAGCTTCCTTGGGGCACCTGGCTGGATGCTGCAGGAGCAGGAGAGGTCTTGCTGACAACACATGGAGGTGCCACCGATGCCACTGCCACCCGGGAGTTCCATAGCTACAGCGGTGCCAACCAGGGATGGCACAACATGAAAGCGTTGCATGGGCAACAAATGGGTGAGCCTGACTCCGGTTTTTGGCTGGTGCAGTCACTCTGGCTGGCACCCCCCGCCTCATTCACTGACAACCAACAAGGACTGGGACAGCAGCAGCTTCTCCCCTAGTGTTTGAAAGGGAAAGGGGGCTGCAGGTTCCTTCACTGCCACCTCCTCCTTGCTTTCTCTGTCCACTTAGCTGCAGCTGAGTGAGTAGGGCGAGGGAGGGCATGGCTACCTCCCCTTCTGCATGGTCTCTGTGCTCATCCTGCGAGCACAGGCCTTCTTTCAAACAGACAGGAAGGACACCGCAAGGTTTGCTCCTCCTTTTCACTTTGAAGAGGTCGCGTGCAGGAAAGCTCCCCCACTGTTCTCTCAAAGCAGAAGTGGAGGTGTTTGCACCTGCCTCAAGATGTACCTGAGCTTTGGGAGCCCCTGGTGGCACCACTTGCTCACCCAGCGATGCTGAACTGTAGCTGCTGAAGAAGAAGAAGAAGCACCTTCATCCTCTGCAACAAAACAGAGAAATTAGCTCCAAGAACAGCACCGCAAATAAACCTCTGCACGAGCCGCAGTCAAAAGAGTTTCCCCATGTCAGGAATAAAAAAGTGATAGCAAGATTTCTGGAGCGTGTCTGGGTGTACAATACCCATAGCTGGGAGGCAGCACCTACAGTGGGTAATTCATGCAACTGATTGCATCTCATCCCTCTTAATCATGTGAAAAGAAAGCCCAAAAATCCCAGCCCACGTTTGCGTGTAAACTAATTGAGTGTAAAAAGAGTTGCCTCGCATTCCATCGGCTAAAGCCCACGTGACAATGTCGGTTCTCCCTGCCCTGCAGCTCTCTTTCCTCTCTGGCTTTGTTATATCTCAGCCCATTCACAAGATGTTTCAGGAGGAATTAGTTGCAGAAAAAGACAGACAAAGAAATAGACTCTTTACTTCTTGGCGGATTTATCGCCATCTCCTTCCCTTCTGGGGCTGCTTAAAATTGTCGAGCAATTCCATCTGGTACTGGAAGTATTTTCATTTTATAAACAAACAGATCAGTCCCTCAAAGGCAACCCTGCTTCTGCAATTGAAACAAAACACTCCAGCTAGTTCAGCATTCAGTTGCTTCCAAGAGTGGCCAGCAAGATGCCTTTGGGAAACTAGCAAGCAGAGCTTGAAAGTAATAGCTCTTTTTTCTCTGTCTACCTGGCATTTGGAGGTAGACTGCTATTATATGCAGAGGCTCTGATAGGTTTATCATGTGGCAGGCACGGGTTCCAAAAATGTTGTTGAATCTGACATTGGCCCGGCAAATGCCTCGGGGGGGGGGAAGCTGACAACCCTGTTATCTTTCCCCAGGGTCTGGTACCCACAAGTATAAAGCTCCATAACCATTCCAACTTGCAAGGAAAAGGAGGTAAGAGCAGTTAACACACTTTATGCATTCGTGTTCGACAGAGCTCTGGAGATATCCCCTCTTGAGCGTTGAGGGGAGGGAGCAGTCACACACCACAAGAGTGTAAGTGTTTGCTTTTAATTTATGTTTCTGTACATGAATACATTAGGGTCCCCAATGTAGAAAAAAGGGGAGTTATTGATATGCATATCCCCTTCTGAAGAGATTCTCCGGAGGCCCATTTGAGAATTAATAATGACTCATATTCCCCCTTCAGAAACTGAAAGGAGCCCTCCGATTTCCCTTGTGTGGCCTTTGATGTATGAATCGTTAAGGAGCTGTAATGACCAAAAGTCTAGTATATCACCCACCGTGGCAAATATTTTCTAAAATAAATCCCAAATAATCAATTTGTGAAGAGTCAACATTTTTTAAACGCTCCTTGTAATAAACGCCTGCCGTTCACATCCATCACCCGGATGGCCCTGGATTTATGGCAGCGAGGATTAACACTGCCGGGCAGAAGGGCTCCTGCTACTGTCATGTAAATGCCTAAAACAGGAAGACATGAGATACGTGGCCATCCACAGCAAATAGGCCAGTGGGATTTCATTAAGCTAAATGGCCAGACTCTTCAGTGTATAAATATTCCTGTGAGAGCCTTTTCTCCCCCCTCCTAAACATTAATGTGGGGAAGTTAAACCACACCTTTCCCACTGCTTTGCCTCTGTCTCAGGGCGCAATCCTATACTATGCCGGCCTGGTAAGGCCAACATAGCAGGGCTGTATCCAAAAGCCCATTAGGAGGCGGCGGCAGCAGCACCAAGGTTTTCCCCTTGCATCGGCGGAAGCCCCAGTCGCCCCTATGGGCCTGCTCAGATCTGCACCTGCTGTTTTGCAGGCGCAGAGGAACGTGCACCGAAGTGGCCCGAATCAGGGCCGCCCTGGCCGGGGGACGGGCGTTAGGATATGGCATTACAGCTGTCTTGCGTCACAACCCCCGTCTCCACCCACTGCACCACCCAGTTACACCCCCAGAACGCCTCTGGAACACGCTCGTGGTGGCCCTGCGCTGACCGACCGAGCAACGCCGACGCTTGACTGGCGCATGTCCGGCACTGCCAGAGGTCGCAGCGGCGCCTGAGCACCAGCACTGCTGCTCGCGCCAGTCCAGTGCCACAGCGCCGATGCAGACGCACTTGATGGCACATTTGCGACAGCGTTCGGCCGGTGCAAGAGCTTAGCACCGGCACAAGGAGGGTATAGGATTGAGCTACCCATTATTGGTGCTCGGGAGACACAGGATGCAATCCTAACCTGGAGTTAGGCCAGCACAAGGGCCACCACAAAGCGCACTCTCTGAGTCAGGGAGGATGGTGCAAGTCTATGTGCTGGCCTCCCTGACTCTGAGAGTGGTCCAAACACGCTTTACAGTGGCCCTTATGCCATCCAAATGTTGCTGGTCTAACTGTGCCAGCCTAGGTTAGGACTGCCCTCTTAGACACTGCCACATGTGCCTGGGAAAATTCCAGATCAGGGTAAAGCCCTCGGCGCTGGGCTGCTCCTAAAGGGGTCCTGAACTTAAACGTGATCAAAATGCTGCTGTCCTGAGGCAAGATTTGTCCTCCTCTCTCAATATCCTATACCTTGCTGGGTGGGTGCAGCCACCAATGAAACTGATTAACACAATCCGTTGTGTCAGTGTATGATATGAATAGCTATAGAATGTGACAGCCACGTGATCAGAAGGCTTTCACTGGAAGAACTGGCTTTCCCTGCATAATTCTAGACACCTTGAACGGCTCTGGGTGAATTCCACCTACAGCCGAGGTGTCTATGACAGGGTCTGCTCTGTGGTGGCACCTAGTCTCTAGAATGCCTTCCCAAGTAGAGCTTCCTTGCTTCTGTTTTCCGGGGCAGTCCTGACTTAGTTGCTTCTCCACTGCTCTGTTTTTATGGTTTTCTGATTGGTTTGTTGCCATGCAGCTAGTGCATCTTTTGACAGCTTCTGTTTTGTTTCAGTTCTGTAAGCCACCCGGAAGTTCCTTTTTCGGTGATTGGAAAGGTGGCATATCACATTTTACAAAGGTATACTGAGACGGACCCTTGGTCCATCTAGGTCAGTAACACAAACTGGCAGTGGCTCTGAAGGTTTTCAGGAAGGAATTTTTTTATCTGCCCTGCCTGGAGAGGCTGCCAGTTACTGAACCTGCATGCATAGCTGGGATGCCCCCCCCCCGCCCCTGCTGAGCTACACACCTTCCTCTGATCTTCTACATAAATATAATACTGTATATAAAAGGAGACTGGATACATGGAAAAGAACACATCCTTTGCCATACATTCCCTACTTTGGTGAACTGGAACCTCCATATCCTTTGTGCAGCGTGTCACAGAGCCACATTTTCTGGGAGCAACTGTGGAAGAAAGTCCCTGGGATCCACTGCCTAACCCATAGTGCACAGCTCCATGACAGGGCTATCACCCCTTTACTAGTTATTATTAGTTCTCATGAAAGGGCCCAGACCAAGAACTCCTGAAGGCACACTGTGCAATTAAATCTCCCGGATGCTCAGAGCCCACAGACCAGTTTTTGCAGCATGCGTTTTTCCCCGGGGAGCTGTCCCTGGTCCTGCAGAGCCTGCTAGAGAGTCCCTGTTCAGTCCCGAGAGAGTCCCTGCTCTGTCTGCTCCAGGACTTGATCAACACCCCACAGGTCAAAATCTGCACAGAAAAAGGCAGTTGCAAATTGACATCCTGTGGCAGCTACAAGGAAAGGAGGGTCTTGTTTCTTTAACGCGGAAAGCCTTGGGATATTGCATCAAGCACCTAACACATGAAGCCCGACTCAGCATGGCTGCATCAAAGCGTTTCACGTCCCTTCCCCAAGAAGCTCCTGTTCTATTTTGCTGAAATGCATTAAGCAGCCGGTCTGAACAACATGAACCTAATTAGTTTGCAAACGACACAGCTCACCTCCGATGGAGAGTAAAACCCATGTTAAATTAAAGCAGATCAGAGCATCCTAGGAATAGTTTTGCAAGATTAGCTCTGGTCTCACAAGTTGCTTCGCCCTCTGGTAATAACCCAGGAGTACATTTTGCCGACAATCACAAGGAACTGAGTAATGCCGGAATGTTTTTGTAATTTCAGATCCAGTCAGGGATTCTTTCCATAAAGCCAGAAAAACTCATCGGTCACTTACTCAGAGGAGGCAGTTTTAAAAAGAGAGAAAGGAAAAAGGGAAGCATGTTCCCCAAACACCCCCAGCTCCCAAGCTGTGTTAATAATAATAATACACTATTATCACCAAGGTTCTACCGCCAATGTAACATCCACCTTGTACGCACTGCACATTTAAACCCTACAGCTCCAGAAGCCTTTTGTGAATTTTGACAGCAATCTTCTAGGGCTTACAAAGTAACTGGAAACTTAAAAAAAAATCCATGCGCATCCTTATGGGCTAATAATGTTAAGGGACTGCCATGGTAATGATACAAATTCTACACAAAATTGAGATCGTATGGCCCTTTTCCTCCATGAGGGAGTCTTCATTTGAATGGAATTCAAATCACATAAAAAGAATAACAGAAAAGCATAGGATAATGAACTGTACCCTGAAATCCAGAGCACACGTAAGAGTCTGTGGGGTGAAACTGTAGATTCCCTGAAGTCACTGTGTATTTGACGTGGACACAAATAAGATTTATATATGAATAAAATAATGTGCAAAAACTCTCCAAAGATAGATGTTGCCCCGGCAACATTTCCTTCCTTTAGAATTCTTTCGGAATTCTCTTTTGTGTTCCATTGTCTATAGTTTGCTCTTTCTTCAGCCAATGTAACTAACAACTATCCCTTCCCTCACAGAATCCAAATTATCTGAGCAATTCAACATTCAATGCTATTCTCCCAGCTCACAGTGCTATGCCCACAAACACTACACAATATAGATTATCCGCAATCCTATGGGACATATGCTTATTTGCCCTCCTGGTGCTGAAGTTAAGGCCAGTTAAGCTGTCCATGACCCCCATTACTGACTTTTTTCTTGCAAGAAACCACTCTTTGGGGAAAATGTCCTTGATTTTTTGTACTCCTCTCATCCCCAGAATGTACGTTAGGGGGGAGCATAATTGTCTCCGCCTCCCAACTGAACGGGAAAGTCCATTCTGCTAACTCAGTTAACCCCTGCTAACTAAGCAAGAGCCACTTTTTCCAAGTACCGTTCCTCTTATATTTAGCAGGGGGAGAGTAATTGTCCCTCTTCAGCCCTGCACAATGTCTTTTCTAGTGGCTGTTACTGGTAGTGGTTTGCTTTTTTTTTTTTTTAGATTGTGAGCCCTTTTGGGACGGAGCCATTTAACTTTATTATTATTATTATTATTATTATTATTATTATTATTATTATTATTAGCCTGTAAACCACTTTGTGAACTTTGTGTTGAAAAGCGGTATATAAATACTGTTGATTGATTCTGATTTCATACACACCACTCATGGATATTTATAGAATTTCGAGCACAAAGGCAGACGCATCAATGGAAGCAGCCATCTGTAAATCCAGTGCAGTGTCAGCCTGGAAAGAAGCTGGTGCAACTTCCAACACTCAGCTTTACCTCTATTTATTAGCTGAAATTTTTAATTATGGCAAATTGATTATGAACACACCACCAGGGATGCTAACTAATTAGAAGTTCAAGGAGGACTATTGATTGGGGGATCTTGAGCAGCTTCCTCCAAGAGATATACATGCAGAAAGGCCAAATTAATTCTCTTGACTGGGGCTGACCATAATCTCTCTCTTTCTCTCTCACTCAGATGTGGATCTGTTAACTGGAAGGATAAGAGACAGACAAGCAGGTAGAGGGTAAGAAGCAGATGAGGGGTCTGCCAATCCTCCCTCTCTAAATCTAAATGCACCCTCTCCTTCCAAATGGTTCAAATCAGCTAAGGGCCCAATCCTATGTGGTCCAGAGCTGGCGGTAAGCCCTTATCGCGGGTTCTGCTGTTGCAAAATTGCTGTAAGGCACTTCTTTCACCAGCTGTGAGGGCTTACTGCTAGTGCTGGGTCGGACTCAGTGGACTGAGCACCAGGACAACTCAGTGAGGATCCAGCCAGCAGTAAGTCTCATCAACGCCAGTGGTGAGCTCTTTCAGGATGGGGGATGAGGGGCGTTGGGAGGGTAGAACTGGGCGGGGAAGGGGCAGAGCAGGGGTGGGACTGGCGGTGGCTGCCCTTGACATCAGAGGAGGGGCCTGTTGACATGGAGGGGCAGCTAAGACCAAATTCAAAAACTAACACTGGAGAAAGCCTCCAAGGGCACTGTCTCACCAGAGGCTCCAGCAGCAGGCAAGCCTAGGGACCAGGGTGAGGGCCTCCAAGGGCTGTAGGGAAAAAAGGGAGAGTCAACAGAATGGAAGACAGAAGCAAAGAGAACTTCTGGACATCCAAAGAGGCTCTGGAGAAGAACATAAGCCCTGTGAGCCTGCACCAGAGAATGGCCAGAAGGTGGTCTCAACATTTGTACTAACATGCTGGACAAACCCCTATGACAGTGTGGGGGTCACTGTCATTTGAGCCCAATACCATGTTAGCCCAAGAACAGCAGCAGCAGCAGCCACCTCTGTTTGTGCAAGCACATGGAAGAAGAGTGTATAGAGTTCATGGAGTTTAGTTAGGTACTATTGAATGGTAATGGTGGAGCTCTGTGACTAAGCAGTGACTCCCCTTATTACACCTCGTAATTTCCCTTATTAGTGATTGGTTACCCAAGTTTTAATTTCTTATACCCCCAAATAAGTTAAGCCCATCTTCACAGATTTATCAAATCTTCTCTTGCTGGGGAGAAACGCAAGGAAGGTACAGCAAATGAGCATCACCAGTACACCTGTGCAGCCCCCATTCCGGAACATGGGCATGAATCGCCTTTCTGAAAGAGACACCAATACAAAGGCAATGTATCTCATGTCCCCAAACCATGTGCAGGATGTCTCAGAATCGTCACTGTGTAACACAGGCACATGAGACTAGTGTCTCCATCCAAAAGCACAACCCCTTGAATCTCCCCTAGTGATGTGGACCTGGCAAGTGTGACCATGGATATGCTTGGGGTGGCAAGGGAAGACACAGGGGTGCCTCAGAGACTAACTGGTGAAGAGTGGGCACGAGTTCATGTGGGCAACTGGTTGTTACCAGGAAGCCCCCAAGCGGCCCATGTTAGCAGCTGCCCTCCCCAGGTGCCTGTCCTCACTGTCTGGTGTGCAGAAGAATATTGGCAATTTTGGGCCTGGAAGGTCTCCTTCCATTGCTCCCCACCATTTGTTGCAACTTGACTTGGTCATAGAAAAATAAGGGAGCGATTCTGGCAGGCTCTGCAGCTGCATTACCCTTTGGGTGAGGGTCCTAAGGTTCCCTTACTCATCACTCATCTCAAGAACAAGTAAGGCATGACAGCTGGGGATGGGTGTCTTTGGGATCCGAGTTCTGCTAGGGGCCAGATGGGGAGCCTCCAACAGACAAATGACGTCCCTGGGCTTCCTACTGAGATGGTTTATGGCTAGTTATTTGATGAGTATCCATCACATCCTGGTTAAGTAGGAAGTAGGATTTATATGCCGGCAGTAAAACAGAGCTGGAGTGATCTGGCAGAGCAGTTATTTCATGCCCTGTTAATAGCTAATGTGGTAAGGACAATATCATGCCAGAACATTTTTTTTTTCTTGCTAACGTGTGGCCCAGGCAACACTACAACCATCATTTCCAACTGCACTGAGAGTCATCGCTGTAAAAGCTGGAACACTGCCACCTCCCACAATCAAACAAATATAGGAAAATATGGCAGTCTGGTAAGTAATCAAGAACTTTTCCAAAACGTTTAACTGTCTTTCTACTTTCAGAGAATCCTTTCCCACATTCTAATATGCCTGTTCAGAGGAAATGAGATCTGGGGAAAGGTTGTCAGGGTCATGATTCCTGCCCTCACCTGTAGCTCAGACTCTGACCCTCAGGACAGGGCTGGCCAAATTGGGCTCTGCACGCACCTAGAGGGTCCCCGGAATGGGGCAGTGAGTAGAGTGCCTGCAGCCACAGCCTGCACCTTGCTCTGCAGCTGATGCTCCAGCATGAAATCTCCCAGGCTGAGGCATTGCAAAGAGAGAATAGCAAGCAGAGCACTGCTACTAGACAGCCCTTCCACCCGCCTGCCCCTGGGTCTGATTGGCTTGAAATTCTCCCCCAGAAGCAGCTGGCGTTGATGCCACTGCTGGATGCCTCACCACTGCCGCGCACTCTGTTGAGTGGGGGAGCTTCATGGGGGGCAGGAGTCCTGCAAAAATGTTCTGCATTGGTCTCCGTAGCTCCTAAGGGCAGCCCTGCCTGAGGAGGGGGAGGTGGTTGGTTTGGGGAGGACCAATCCCAGGATCTGTGGGCCAGGGCAGGCATCAGAGCTGGGGGAGAGAGGATGCATTTTAAGACCCGATTCATCTTCAGGCCCTTGTTGGAGCTGGTTGCCAGAGCCGGTCCAGCTCTGACAGGCCTTGCCTCCAACTTCCTGAGGGTGCAATCCTAACCTGGACTTAGTCTGGCATCAGTCCCTTGTGCCAGCCCAAGAGGGTCACAAACGCACCATTAAGCATGTTTGGACCACTCTCGGAGTCAGGGAGGACAGTGCATGTCTGTGTGCCCGCCTCCCTGACTCCAAGAGTGGTGCAAGCGCACTTTACGGTGCGCTTGTGGCACTCCTGGGCTAGCATAAATCACCAGGATAGGATTGTGCTGTGAAAGGCAGAGCTGGCAGGTGAATGGGCAGAGTACACAAAGTGCGGCTGAGCCTCAGGCTGCTGCCCTTTGTGAACTGAGAGCATACACTGGAAAACACACAACACTGACCTGCACCTGCCTTTTGCAGGGGAAGGCAGGTAGCACAAGGCAAGCAATCAAGTACAGAAGCTTTACCTCCTCCTCATCACTCATCTCCTTCTCATTCAGGAATGACTGATAATTAACTGCTAATCCCAGGCTCCTGAACACAGTTTGGAAATCACCACTGGTTTAATTTGAGGTTTAAAAACACAATACCCCACCCAAGAATTATCTTCTGGTTTCTTGCACATCTGTGTTTTGTTTTTGTTTTATTATGATTTGTGGGACTTGCTGGCTGGCCCTTTGCTTCCTTGCTCTGGTGAACAGATCTAACTCATGCATCCCAGCTGGAGGCATATCAGTTCCCAGCACTCCTACATTGAGGATGTCCAAATGATTACCCAGACAGTGATCAAGAGAACGAATATACAAAAGGGGTACTGGCCAGGCACTGTTCTGCATTTCTGCACTGAGACCAGTGGGGGAATCAAGTCCTCTCCCAATTTGTACACTACACGTTTGCCATAATCGACAAGTGGATGCTATGTCAGGTTACCATCTGCCAAAGTCCTCTTCCCAGTTCCTGGTGGTGAAGATTCATTGAAGACAGGAGAAGAGACAGAAGCCTTCTTAGCCACCCCCATCTCCCCTTGCAAGACTGCATCTGCACTGAGAAAATGACCATTGACTAGCTTTTAATTTGTTCGCTCACAGTGTTTGCAGTTCCAAGTCTGCATTTTCTCCTAATTGGATAAGCACATCCTTCACCCCCGTCATCCAAGACATTTACAAAGAACTCTGAGGGTGCCACACACGCCAAACAAATCACACCCAACACTCCTTGCGAGTTTGTCCACCCGAATAACTAAGTGCTGCTTCTAGCATTAACACTTTGCTCTCTGCAAACAGATATCCATGCAAAGATGGGCATGTGCCTTGTGTCAGTCACTGAACGGCATGTGAGCATCTCAACCACCAATTGCCCTAATATACAGAAATGATTACTAGACATGGGAAGTGAGCTTTTCTGACTTGCACCTCATTATGTTGGCAACATGCCTGTGTCTCCCCAGCACTTTGCTCCATACCAATAACAGTTGGGAAAATACAGCAGTGCTCATCAAAGTCCTACTCGGACTTTGAAGACTTTTTAAATGCTTGTGGGGTTGCGGGGAGAAGGATCCAGCAGCACCGCAGCAATCATGCACTGTGAGAATTTGGGAGGGTTGAGGGGGTATCTCAAAGGATTGGGGGGCACACTGCCATCTCTGCGGGCCTCCTTGCTGCTGAAAATAGCTCAGTTGCAAGGTCGGAACTTACTTCCTGTTTTTTGTCAATATAGGAAGTAAGCTCCGACTTTACAATGGAGCTATTTTCAACATTAGGGAGGCCTGTGGAGGTGGCAGAGGGACTCCCCAAGCCTTTGGGACATGCCCTCCACTTCTCCCCCCCCCCAGACATAACAAATGCCCCAAAATGCCTGCAGCGCTGCCAGACAGTTATTTCTTGGGCCACTCCCCTTAAGGGGAAATGCTCAATAGTGGGTCGCGACCCACCATTTGAAGAGCGCTGCAATACGGAGTATGTCGTCGTCACATGCAAAGCAACAATGGAATGTCATCACATTCAAAGTTTCTTTGCCCATGAAGGGAATACAGCATACAATATCACATTTATGCTTTCCTTTTTAAAGCAGACATCAGCGGGGAGATGCATGGAGAGGGAAACATGGGCTGCTGCTTGTAGGTTCCACATCTTCGACAATTTGCAGTGAAGCCCTGAGAAAACCAGCATTTAAACCAACAAAAAAAGCAATGCAAGGGCATGCGTACAGTGTAGAATTGCGAGCGGGAAGTGTCTCCATCATGAGATAAAACAACAATGCCTTGCAAACATATGAACTACTAAAGTGAGATCGATATCCCTCCAGCTTCACCATAATGACCTGGGGGGGGGGGAGTTCACCCTTCTCTGGAGGCAACTACTTGGCAAGCATTTGCAGCATCAACGCAGCATTGGACTCATCATCACCCTGTATGAGGAGGAACCAGCAAGTGCCACGCACTTATCAATATTCATGAGTTCTCCAATCAATGCCCAGAGTCTGGGAATTTGTGACAAAGAGTCGCAGGATAATCTGCATTTTAATGTTTGCCTGTGAATTAAATCGCAAATGGGAGAAAGCCAGAGCAAAAGGTTGGTTCTCTTCTTCTTCTTTTTTTAATAACCAATATCTCAGTGTCACTGTACGGCACTGTCATTAGGCAGGAAGACTGAGAGAAGTAAAAGTTGTGCCTCTGGTAGACTGGAAGAAAACCCAGCCTCAAATGCCCAGTGTTTTCACCTAGGACGCAGACAAGGCAAATCCAAGGCAAGACAGCCCACCTCCTGTCCAGGTAAGGCTCTGGGTTCTTCTGGCAAGGATCCTGAACAACGAGAGAGATTTTCAAAAACAAACTTGGGAGAGCTACTGGAGCCAGGAGAAATTCTTCCCCCAGGCTCCCTAGGAAGAGCATAGTCACAACACAGTGGGTTGCTGAATTTGGCTTGTGCTAGTGAATGGCCAATGCCACCTCAGAGGGCTGGGGTCTGCAAGCCTGGCAAATTCAGCTGCTAGCCACATCCATGCAAGAAAAAGCAAGCAAGCAAGCAAACAGTATTTATATACCGCTTTTCAACACAAAGTTCACAAAGCAGTTTACAGGCAAAAGAATAAAGTTAATTGGCCCCCCATCCCCAAAGGGCTCACAATCTAAAAAAAAATAAAATAATGCAGACCACCAGCAGCAGCAGCCACTAGAAAAGACCCTGTGCTGGGGTGAAGAGGGACAGTTACTCTCCCACTGCTAAATATAAGAAGAGCACCACTGAAAAAGTGCCTCTTGCCCAGTGAGCAGGGGACTGGGCACTGTAAGGTCCTCTTGCAAACAGGGAGCATGTACAGTACCTGCCTCTCTTACAGATCAGTATTACATTATTAAGCATGATGCCATGGGTAAATAGTAAAGAACTAAGGTCATTGTGGCACCTGATTATTCCACAATTGGGGTGACAACCAACCACCACAACTCTGATCAGCTGACATGCACTTGAGGTGCTTTTACTTCTTTCTTAAATACCAAAACGGGCTCAAGAAACCAGGCCTCTCAAACAGACACGGGTAGTGAAATAAAACTAAGAAATGCATTTAGTTACTATACAATGGAAAAAGAGACTGCACTTCTCCATTGCACTGATAGTTCTGGCCATGCATTCTTTACACCTGGCTGCATCCCACTTTTAAAACAAGAGTCTTGCTACTGTGGCTTCGTGGTTGCAGAAGCCCTTCCTTCTCAACCACATTTTCCACCACCAAAAGCAGAACAGAGCAAGATGCACTTGGGCTGGCTGTTTCTGCCTCCACAAGTAACCCCCTCGTTCTGCTCCTCAGAAGTCAACAAACAGCAACAACCAAACAAGTGGGTTGTGGTGCATTTTCTGCTTATTATGGACACGGGTACCAAATTACTGCCACAAACATTCTGAACGTTAGACAACACTATCTTACCCAAGCATTATGTATCTACCTGGACAAGGAGGGACATCCACGTTTTCTGTTTTCAGAGCTCAAGACCTTGCCAAAGTTTAGCAAAGAAAGCCACAAACTTCCCTACCCTCCCAGCGACCTGGCTGTCACAGCAAGAAAAAACCTTGCCACAATGCAGCTTCTGTTTGTTCCACAAATAGCAAGGAAATATGCAGGTGTTGCCCTCTTACTACAGACTCTCTTAGCCCCACATTGATGCAGGCATCTCTGTGCCCACAAAGGAGCAGCCAAGCACCATAACGAGGCAGGAATAAGTGGAGTGAAAGCAACACATGGAGACAACTGCTCCAAAGGACATCACAAATCCTGGGCAGTTGTGGCAGCCTCCAGAGCATGCACTGTCTGTCCTGGTGCACTTACCTCCACTCCCTGCACCTTCAGCTTCATGTGATCCTCTCGGGTGGTCTTCCCATCTTTCCGCTTTTTCCAGCAATATCCATCTTTCCTGTATTTCA
This sequence comes from Lerista edwardsae, assembly GCA_029204185.1. NCBI lineage: Eukaryota > Metazoa > Chordata > Lepidosauria > Squamata > Scincidae > Lerista > Lerista edwardsae. The sequence continues at coordinate 20,562,891 of JAJKFI010000011.1, forward strand.
CCTTCTTCCTGTTGTATAGGATCATAGAGCCATTCTGAGGCCTGAAAGCAGAAGGAGCACACTCAATTATACTGAGCCAAACAGGTTACGAGCTGGTTCACACAGAGAATAATTGAACACCAGAGTTGGAAGGGATCTTGGGGGTCATCCAGTACAACCCCCTGCTCAGTGAAGGCAAACTGCTCCAGCATCCCTGACAGGTGGCCATCCAGCCTCTGCTTGGATACCTCCAACACAGGAGCACCCACCACTGGATGAGGCAGAATGGTCCAGTGCCTCTTAACTCTTACAACTATGAAATCCTCCTTCACATCTAGCCTAAATTTACTGCCCTATAGTTCCAGCCCACTGATCCTCAGAAGAAAGTCCCATTTGATTCAATTGAAATTGTTCCCGAATAAGCATGTAGTGGGACGTGGTGGCGCAGCGGGTTAAACCACTGCTGCTGGGCTTTGTGACCGGAAGATTGGGAGTTCGACTGTGCAACGGAGTGAGCTCCCGTTTGCTTGCCTCAGCTCCTGCCAACCTAGCAGTTCGAAAGCACCTAAAAATGCCAGTAGATAAATAGGGAACGCTGTTACCTTTGGTGGGAAGGTAACAGCATTCCGTGCACTACGGCGTAGAGTCATGCCAGCCACATGACCATGGAAGCTTGTCCTCGGACAAACGCCAGCTCTACAGGCTTAGAAACAGGCACCCTACAGTTGGTCACGACTAGGCCATTCGGTCATGGGGAAACCTTAACCTTTTTAAGCTTGTAGACCTATGATGTCTACTCAGAAGTAAGTCCCACTGCATTCAAACAGCAGGCTCACTTTGAAAACTGTTTGGGCTGTTGAAATGTGCAGAAGACCTCAGTGGGTTCTTCTGAGCATGTGAAAGTTGCTCAGAGGTGCTCACCTGAGGAGCAGAAATGACTTTTGAGCAGCTTCCAATGCCAGCATCAAAATCCCCTTAGCTCCAAGTGCCACTTTCAGCACAGAGTTAGGCCAAGAGGTGCCCATCTCTGAGCCCGCTTCTCCCTATCCCATGACCAGCTACAACTTCCTTCTTTGCAAAATTAGGGAAAAGGGTTCTAGTGAAGGAGGGAACTGGCAGAGAGAGAGAGAGAGAGAGAGAGGAAGGGTAGGGTGGTGAGCAAGCCGCAGTTTTAATTCATCTTCAGATTGGAAGGGCTTTGAGGTCAACCTGAAAGAGGACACACTGTATTAAGAAAAAGGACCTCACATTTCAAGCCCCTACACCCCAAAGTGACATAATTTTCATTGGAGCTAGTTTGCTCAATATGTCTCCAGGAATCCTGCCTGACTTGACTTGTCCTTCAGTCCCCCACCAGTTTAAAATGCATGCTTTACTGAGAGAGCCAAGAGCAAGGGTGTCAAACATAATTGTCTGTGGGGTGGATACAGCCCACGGAAGCTTTATCTGGTCCACATGATAACTGGGCTCTTCCGGCACCATCATCAGCTACTCAGCTACTATGCTGTGAAGTGACACATTGAGAGAAGTGGTAGTGCTGAAAGGGCAGCGCTGGGAGAGCCCAACTATCATGTGGGCCATCCTTTCAGCAGTACCGCTTTTGCCATGGCAACGTTTTGCATTTTGAATAGCACCTCTCAGCTGCTGAGCTGCAAAGTGATGCTTGGGCAGAAGTGGGGAAGCTTAAAAAGGCAGCCTGTGTGATAATTTGTCTCTCCCACATCTTGAAAATATTATCAGGTATATTTTATCTTCTGTCATTTGCAGCTAATGAGTTCCTAGATGAAAATAAAATGCTTATTTCTGGTCATCACCAGCTTAATCACTTCTGGTCCACAAAGGGCACCACGAATGCTATGTATGAACTGGGTTTGACACCCTGGCAAGGTAGAAATATTTTCGTTCTTGGGCAATTTCTCCACCCAGGTTCTCTTGTTGCATTTTGCTGCTTGATTTGGGTTTTGATTTTGACTTTTAGTGCGCAATCCTAACCTGGAGTTAGGCCAGCAAAGTTTGGCCAGCACAAGGAACACCGTGAAGTATGATTGGTCCACTCTCAGAGTCAGAGAGGCCAGCACACAGACGTGTGCCATCCTCCCTGACTCTGAGAGGGGTCCAAATGCACTTTACGGTGTCCCTTGCGCCAGCCAAACTTTGCTAGCCTAACTGTGCCGGCCTAACTCCAGGTTAGGATTGCCTCTTACTAATGTTTGACAATTTCATTACTTAGTTGCAAGCAGCTTTGAATTTTTTTTCTTGGGGAGCATTCCAAAATACACACACACACACACACACACACACACACCTCCAAGCAGCAGTGGTACAGTACACTACAGACTACGACCAGCCTTGTCCTAGGTGTTGCATAAGGCAGCTGTCACTTCTCACTGCATGGAGCACTGAGGAGAGGGAAAGAGAAAAGGACGCTGCCGATTTTATGGTCCGCACAATCTCTCATCCCTTTTGAAAGGAATTTCAGCCCCATCTTTTCATTCATCACCCATGACGAGGTAAGAAGATGTTTGTCACGGCAGCAGAATGAATGTGTTTGCAATGAGCTAAGACGGAAAGAGGCAATTCATTTCTCCCCAAGCAGGAAGGATTTGCTGCCCCCATGGAGGTCACTGCTCGATCTGCAGCTCCCTCCCCTTTGTCTTGCTCTGTCTTCATCAGCGCCAGTAAGTGCCTGGACAGGTTTTCCTCGAGGAAATGCACTTTTTGGCACCCTTGGATGGCAGTTGGTCTGGTGCAGCCATTTGTCCAATCAACAGCTGTCAGTGTCCATTCAATGCACGGCTGTCTTTCCCCTCTCTCTACCTTGGCTCCAACTGCTTTGCCATATGGTAAATTGATATAATGGAAGTGCCACTCTTGTGCAACGGGGGGGGGAGGGGGGGAGGCACAACCACTACAGTAAACCAGAATTCACTAAGAAGCGCCCATGCATCATTTTCTGACAGCAGCCGTGGAGACGGTTGCAAAAATTTATAGAAGTACATTAGTCACAGTAATTTGGCTTTGGAACACCAAGAACAGAAAGAAATACAACAACATTAGTAGCAGTTGCGGCAATAAACAACTTCTGGAGAAAAAGCTGGAGTTGGCGGCATTCGATCACGTAAATCTCCTGAAGTTGGAGAAGTGAAGCAAAATCTGCACAAAGGAGGAAAGCTGAGCCCCCAACTCCCCCACTTTTACTCCAGGTTCAGGCCCTGGCTGTTTTTGCACCCTCCCTGTGTCCCAAGACCTGAAAGCAACAACACTGACCAGGGTGTCTACACACATCCCACTGTAGTCTCTGATCAAACAAGGGTTGGCTATTTCTACAGCATTCAGAAAACTGCTTGGCCAGCCAGATAGTGGGACAGGAGCCTCCTGCTTTCTCATAAAGCCATTTAACTTTATTATTATTACTATTTGCCTGTAAACCGCTTTGTGACCTTTGCGCTGAAAAGCGGTATATAAGTACCTGTTGATTGATTGATTGATTGATTGATTGATTGATTGATTGATTGATTGATTTGGGGCAACTGGGGAGTGGAAAGGGAATTGGATGGGTGTTGCTTGAATACAGGCATGCCCTAGTAGCTGCTGGGGTTCAGTTCAGTACCCCACGGTGGATACCTGAAACAGTGGACACTGGGGGACGCTTGGAACATCAGTGGTTTTGTTACATCAAGGTAAAAAAAGAGATTTGTTTAATGCTCCCCTATCTTTTAAATAGGGGACGTGGTGGCGCATGGGTTAACCACTGCTGCTGACTTTCTGACTGGAAGGTTGGGAGTTCAAGACTGCGCAACCGAGTGAGCTCCCATTGCTTGTCCAGTTCCTGCCAACCTAGCAGTTTGAAAGCACGTAAAAATGTCAGCAGATAAATAGGTACTACTTTGGTGGGACGGTAACGGCATTCCATGCACTACGGCATATAGTCATGCCGGCCACATGACCACAGAAGCTTGTCCTCGGACAAACGCCAGCTCTACAGGCTTAGAAACAGAGATGAGCACCACCCCCTACAATCGGTCACGACTAGACCATTTGGTCATGGGGAAACCTTTACCTTTATCTTTTTAATAGGCATCCCAGTATCCATGATATCCATGGATAACTGAAACCATAGATATCAAATCAATGGATACGGGGGCAAGCATGTACTAAAATCAAGGAAACGATAAAACTTCCCTATATTGAAGAATGGATGTGAAACATAATATTACAGCTAGAAATACCTTCTTAATTGTGAGAACCAGTGTGGTACAATGGGTACAAGACTGAGAATCAGAACTTCCCTGGGTCTCAGAAGAGTCATTGTCTGGGTTCAAGCTCTCATCTGTCATGAATTCCACACAACAACAACCCCCCACTCCAGTCCAGTCTTTCCTGTCTGCAATATGGGGAGAATAATACTTACCTGCCCTACCAAGTTGCTCTAATCTAGATAATGCACGTGAGGTATTCTTACACTCCAGAAGACTTATACCATAGCTATTATTGAATGTCTTGGATAAAGTTGAAAGTGAATCAACCACCCTCTCTGGATGTATGGTGACCTTTTTGCTGTTTGTAGGAATGCAATTAAACTTCAAGGAAATATAAAATTAGAACTGGCTATTGCAGAAATGGCATAACAGCATGCAAGAGGTCTAGGATACATTTCCCTAGTGGTTCTGTTGCATGTAATGAAGACAAGAGGCCACACATCCAAATCACACTACCATACAAGGCTAACAGGCAACTCAATTTGCTTGTTTACTGCCAATGCCCCTATCCGCCCCCTGAGGGTGAGAGCTGAAAAATTCTGTTTGGCTTCAGTCAAGCACCCAGCTAATCTTGCACTGTTGAAGCTGATTGGCCAGGCTGCCAATCAGACCAGCTGGGGAGGAAGGGGTATGGTCAGTCCAGAAGGGCTGTTGTCACACATCCATACAATGGCAAGAATGCCTGCAAGGTCCCAACACTATCCCAAAATAGGGCAGGAGCAAAAATATACACTTCCACTGGCCAATCGGATGGGGGAAGCAGCATTTCTTTTTTCTAGTTTCCCAACTGTCCCCCCTTCTTTTTGCTGACTATTCTGTTTTGCATAACGTTTTGGGAGCAGAGAACAAACAAGTCTCCTCCACCACCCTCCCTGCCTTGCAGCTGCATCAAATATCTCTAGAATGTGCTCTTCCCTTTCCACAGGCACTGCTCAAAGTTTGGTTCGTTCCTCTCTCCATTCCTGCCCCCGATTCCAGCAATGCCCTTCTTGCTGGCCTTCCAACTTCTCCTTGTAAGCCCCTCATCCATTCTGCTTGAGATGCTTTCTCAAGCATCATAGGACCAGAACGTCCTCCCACCCTTCCTCTATAGTCCCATTCAGAGGTTGTGTCCATGCAGAAAAAACACATATGGTGGGGAGGAGCAGGAGCTCCTAACCTGCTGATTCAAAGGTTAGTGCAGGGCCTTGTTGGCACAAAGAAGCAGTATGCAAGCTGCCTCCATGCACACCACCTGGATTTGCCCAAATGCAGCATGCAGATCCACAGACAATACTTGTCCACATAGGCTCTGAGCAGAACTCTCTGACACTATGTAATACTCCATGTAAGGGGACTGATCTCAATCCCCTGTATATGTATCAATTCTCTGCCACGATGTCTTCCAAACAGGGCTGGTTGTTACGAACTAATGCAGTGGAGGTCATAAGAGCTGCAAATCAGGAATGTCCTCGCCCGAATCTCATCTTTGTCACAAATTCTCCAGGAGGCCTTAGGCAAGATGCTCCTTCTCGGCTTCAGTCTTTTCCTGCTGCAACACTTACTTTCCTGAGAGGTTATTGTAAGGGATATGTCAGCATACACAAAGATCTTTGGACACTCAGAAGGAACCTTGTGCATGCCAAGTCTCTTATCATTCCTATTGCTGCTACAATTACAGTGGGACCTCGGTGTCTACTGATTGGATATCCACTGATCTGACTAGCCACTGATACCAGGGCCCATCTTTAGATACTTTGTTACAAGGGGAAAAAATGGCTATAATCCCATTTCCTACCTTCCATTAGATCCCACTATTCACCCCATCTAGAGGCTATGATATAGTGTCTATCCAGTGTTATTCAAACTGTGGGTCAGGACCCACTTGGTGGGTCATGACCTGATGTCAGGTGGGTCACGGAAAGCTGGGAGCCGCCATCTTGGAAGCTGCTGATCTTACTTCTGCTATATTGCTTTTGTGAAAGTTAACAGTTTGAATTTTCAAGTGAAGGGTTTTTTATTTTATTTTTGTTTTTAGTTCAGTGCTTTTACATCATATTTTGTTCTAATCTTGCTTTCTATCTGGGATATTTAATGCTTGTACAATTGCTGCAGACCAAGAATGCCAATTTGCATTTCAGGAGTGTCATTTTATTATGTGACAATTAACAGTACTTCCTGCTTGATTATGTCACTTCTGGCTATGACATCACTTCCACGTAAATGACATCATTTCCAGTGGGTCCTGACACGAGTGCCATTCTAAAAAGTAAGTCCTGGTCTAAAAGTTTGAATATCACTGGTCTATACCATTGCATTCTAGGGTGATAATGGAGGAGCATGAAACCTGGAAGTGGATCTTTACAGCTATTTTTCCATTGGTTTCAGTATCCACTTATCTTGGTGTCCTCTGAGGGTTCTAGAACGAGGCACGACTGTAGATCCAAACAACTCCTTAAGCCACATCTATCCATCCTGGCTTTTCTCGATGGGCCTTCCTCCCTTTGTGCCAGGTCAGTCTCTTTTCCCTTTTTAATTTGTGTACAGCCCTTAGCCATTTTCAAGTGACTCATAAATTAAACATCATCATCACAACAAATCACTTTTAAGCACCTCAGAATGAAAGCGGGAGGTTAAAAACTCAAGCCAAGAAATTTAAAAACTGGGACTCCTGTTCTCTGCAACTGCCACAGTTTCTCCAACTCTGCATCTTGATGCCAAGCAGCTAAAGGCATGGAGGTCCACATCCTCATTTTCACATTTCACATTTTCTCATTTCCCAAAGAGATGTTGGCAGAATCACAACTGCACAGGCACGCCCCCAGCCCGGCCGCCCCCCACCCACGTCCCTTCCAGAACCACCCTCCCCCCACCCACTGCCTCCCCCGTCCAGCAATGGCCCCTCCCTCGTACTGAGGAGCTTTGCCTGACACAGGCCGCCGGCGCAACAGGGCCAGCACTGCCTGCAGGCAGGTGAGAAACAGGGGTAGAGGAATGCCCCAGAGGAGCCCCAAGTGAGCTTCCTCCAGTCATTCTGCTTGGACTGCACGTTGTGGAAATGGACTGTCCCTTGGCCCCATAAGGAGCTCTGCTAGCCTTCGAGACTCTACGGACAGCTATTTTCCAGGGAAGCTCTTCCAATGCTTCCTACAGGTGCTCTTTTCTGGAACAACAATTGATACGCTCTCACCAAATGGCTTTCTTGCTTGCTTGCTTTTTTTTCCTAAGGGATCCGATTACAGGTTCTGAGGCAGCCTCTGATTTCAATAACAGTCCTTCACTTCAGCTTAATGCCTGGAGAAAACTGACCAGTTGGTAGATATTGTCGTAACAAATGAGGGTCAAATTTAACCCAGTATAAATTCTCTCTCTTTCTCTCTGAAAAGGGGGTGGGGTGGGGAAAGAGGAATGCAGGAAAAGAAGGTTGAGAAAATATGTCTCCCATGCTTATCTCTCTCAAACACAAACATGGCCAGGAGTAATAAATTGATGGCTAAGGCAAGGCTGAGAGGATAAAGATCGGATAGAAATTCTCCAAAGCCTGGCTGCTACATTGCCAAACACACACACACACACACACACACACACACACACAC
>JAJKFI010000011.1:20570713-20620905 GCA_029204185.1 Lerista edwardsae
ACACACACACACACACACACACACACACACACACACTAAAGGTTTAGCCTGTGGTGATTTGTGAACTTTGGGGATTTCTCTCATCGCATTTATGTCAGGTACCCCAGATGTGGGGGAAGTACTGAGCACCTCCTACTTGTCAGAGTCTGTGCTAATTCACAGCCTACTCTAGTTTGTATACTGACGCAAGAGTTTCTTCTGGGCCACACTGTGTGTTTCCACCTAGCCCAGCATCCTGTTACCAAACATGGCCAATTCCAATAGGGACCTGACAAGCAGGGAAGGAAGGGATTTTTTTTAAAAAAACAAAACTTTCCTACATCCTGGCACACTAGTTGCTGTCTCTTAACACAGATGCTCCACACAGTTATCGCGGGATGTAGCTGCTGATGGTAAACATCTTTCTCATGAGTGGGTCTAATCCACCCTGAAAGCCACCTAGCCAATGGTCACTGTCACTACAACTTGTGGCAGAAAACACTTGCAATGTATGCATTGTGTGGACACACCCTTTCATTTGTCTGTTTACTGTCAGTTGCTTTGTAGAATTGCAAGGGAAGGGCAAAATATTTTCTGCACATATTTTCTCTTAGGGAGGCTATTTGTTTCTCCCAGGGAGATTATTTACAGAATTCTCCAAACTCTTTCTGGGACAAGATTCCAAATTACCCGAGCACAATGGCAAACCCTCATTTTATCACATTCGGATTTCTGGACTTGGTTCAGACCGTTCTCTAGGAGCCGTTTGCCACCATTTTCAGCTCACATTTTACTCACAAGTTACTGGTGTGCAAAGGCACATGCGTGAACTGATTAAAGCACCATGCAAAGATCAATCTCAGTGCTACCTTTGGAATACATCAGGAGGAACCATCCTTTGAGCTGCAACCTAAATCAATGCACCCAAGCTGAAAACAGTGGCAAGCCACACACAGGACAATTCAAAAATTAATTTTAGAAATTATCCAAGATAAAGCAGAAGGCAGGTGGAGCAGAGCCAAACCCACCGAACCCATAATGAAATGTAATGGGGACAGCCATCATTCCTGCTATCTCTGCACCATTCAGCTTTACAAGCCCCCATCACCTTCCTTGTCATACCGTTCCCCAAAGCCATTTTTTGTCCCTAAGTGAAAGGCCCCAAACACTTCAGGCTCCACTCTTGCCAACAGGTGCCAGGAAAAAAATGGTAGCTATTGACTCATTGTTGCTATTGAATTATTAAATTGTTTATCATTGAATATTAAATGCCCTTTCTCCCTAACGTACAGTTAATAAAAAAAGGGGGGGAGGCTGAAGAATATTCCACTACCCCCCTTCTGGAGAGGTTCATTAATCACCTTGAAGACAGGCCAAGAAAGAGACCAGCTTTTGCTTTTACAATATCAAGGCAGAAGACATTCATCAACTCCAGATCCAAAAGGGAAGGAGGGTGAATCAAAGTAATTTAATTGTGTCCCTTCAGGGGCAAAAAAGAAGTACAAGAGAGGGAGGAAGCTGGACAATATGCAAATAGAGAGAGCCTGTGGTATGTTATCAGAAGCAAAAATTATCTGGAATTATTACCCTCGGGCCCCTCTGAGCAACTTCAGTGCCACGTGGGGGCCATTAGCTTTAAATATTGCAATGGGGGTAAAAAAAAATTAGCCTGGCTGAATGGGGAGGTTCGACTTCAGGTGGAGACTTGAGCATGACAGCACAAATGCCTCCTTCTCCCCTTTCCTATTCTAGTACTTCACTTTTGGCACAAAAGTGGCAGGAGTGGCATCATTTCCTAGATTCGAACTGGGACTCCTTTTTCCGTGTCTCAGGGTCTTTCCATGATCTTTCCCATCTGTGTTGCTCCAGGAGCTGAATGCGAATGTCAGGAACTGGAGGTCCCAGCAGCTGGGCTCCGTGCCTTCCCTCCTGTGCAAGCAATGTCCTACTTTTGATTCGGAACCTTTACTGGCATATGTGCAGACATACAAACATCCATATATACAGTACACACTTAAACCATAAATCAAATAAAAGAAATCTTGCCCCCCCCCAAAAAAAACCCCTCATGTGCGGCTGCACTTCATCACATGGTACAAAAAGGCGGCCACCTGTCCTATTAAATTTGACTCCGTCGTCGAAAGTAGGTATTTCAGCATCTCCGAGATGTGATGCTTCCTTGTCAATGTTGGGTCTAAAAGCTTCTTCCGGGCCCTGGAAATGTCCTATTTTCTCTGCAAGCTTGGCTAGAAGGGTGCCATCTTGGTCTACAGCACCAGTCTTGCTGAACATCAGTCAGCTGACCCCCAAAGACCAATCCCTGCCTGCCAGGCCATAGAAGGCTCCAAACTCTGCCCCAAGCAGCTCAACTTAGGTCACTGCCTAAGCACCTGTTCTCTCCTCCTAATGCTTCTGGCTTCCCTGGTCCCACTACATCCCTCCTGCCTTGGATCCCAAAGCCTGCTTCTGCCCCTCTCAGGGGCATGGACCTCTGGTGAGGTCTGATGTGAACCTTCCCACACTAGCACAGCATAGTGGTGAAGAGCACAAACTGTGAGCCAGACTCTCTGGTTCAAATGTCAATCAGTCAGGAACCAGTTAGACGACTCCAAGCTCTCACTCACGGTCGGCTACACTGGCAATATGTGGATAGCAACTCCGGCCTATCTTACAAGTTTACTGAGGGTGCAGTCCTAACCTGGAGATAGGCTAGCATGGTTAGGCCAGCAAAGTTTGGCCGGTACAAGGGACACTGTAAAGTAGTTTGGACCACTCTCAGAGTCAGGGAGGCCAGCACACAGACGTGCACCATCCCCCCTGACTCCGAGAGGGGTCTGATGTGCTTTATGGTCACCCTTGTGCTTGCCTACCTGTGCCAGCCTAACTCCAGGTTAGGATTGTGTCCTGAAAGTATTACTGAGAGTGAAGCACTTCATATTGATATAACCCCCTTTTCCTCTTTGCGTCCTTCCCCCAGGCCCCAAGTGAGGCACCAGAAGAGACAAAGCGACCCGTTTTTAAGCACCACGTAAGCATAAAAGGCAGTGACTTCAAAGTTATAATTTACAGCTCATCCTCAAGGGATACTGTGCCATTTCAACAGGGAAGGTTTTATGATCAACGCCCAGGAGCCATCTAGGCGCAAGGGGACGGGAGGACTTTACACAGAATCTTACAAGTTACAACCAGTTGCAATCTCAGTGCATTCTCCAGACCCATGCACTGCTCAGCTCCAAGGGCATCGAGATGTCCCATTCAGCACAGGGCTGAATTCATGAGGACTCCTTACATCCACTGGAGGCCAGCAGCAGCCTGCATGTGTGGAACCTTGTCTGCCTGGCTGGGAGGCACAGAATCCTTGCATGTACTTATTCCAGGGAGGGTGGAATATCCCCATTCCACTGACAAGTACATAAGAACATAAGAAGAGCCCTGCTGGATCAGGCCAAAGGCCCATCTAGTCCAGCTTCCTGTATCTCACAGCATACACCCAGTATTGCTTTGCAGCCCATCTCACTCACTGAAATTCAATGAAACCCCTGTGAACACAGACAGACTGAACACTAGTGGCTGTCTAGGGGTGCTTCTGGTCTTTTCCACATTTCTGCCCCCAGGTTTGGAGTTCTGAGTTTCCTGTTCTTATTGCCAAAATGAAATCAATGCATTATGAACCTTCATTTTCAACTTCTGAACTTTGTACTGAGTCCCGCACAGGAGCAGCTTGTCGCAGCTTGCAGTGCCGTCACCTCATTCGTATGCATGTCCCCTGATGCAGAAACATGCACTGATAAAACACTGCAAGGAAAGATACCCTGATGTCTTGACTGCATCAAGATGGTTTTTGGGTGGTGCTTTACTTCATGGATGCCCAGGAGCACATCGGCAACACTCTGCAGCAAAAGTTTCTCAATATTTTTTGATGTCCAATCACACAGAGGCTGTTTTTCGAATGGCTATCAATCCTTATGTACATCGAAGGGAAGATATTAACAGAACCAAGTGAAGCTATCTGACATTTAAGGATATCACACAAATTGCCCACAAATAGTCTTTAGGGTTCTGTTTCGATTTGTTCCTAGTTCAGTGATGGCGGACCTTTTGGGTTTACTGTGTCAAAAATGCCTAACTTGACTCTACTGGCATGGCACTCCCCACTCCCAACAAAAGAGGAACAATTATTTACATATTCCTTTATCTTGAAAAAATACAGAAAAATCATTTGTGGGACTATGCATTATATAAAGAAACATCATTACAAATCACTACAAAAAATCAAATAATTACAAAAACAAACTTGGTTGTTGGCAAATGCTGGTGTGCTACCCAAAACAATGTGGTGTGTCACCTTTGACACGTGTGTTATAGGTTCACCATCACTGTCCTAGTTCAATAATAGTGGGATTCAGGGCAGAAAGAACCAAAGGAATAAAGGAAAGGAATGGGAGGAAATGGGGGAATCTTTTCATTCCTATCGCCTCTATCCCACCCCCAGATCTGTCTCAGCTGCCAAGAGAGGAGTAATTGTTTTCGGCTTGATTCCTGAATTGCCCTTAATATGTTGTTAACCTTGGAGCATTTCATGGGATTGAGAAGTGGCACATAAACCTTTAGGATCAGCCAAAAAGTCTCCCCTGCTCCCAGATGCTAGAACAGGGCTGGTAGCTGTGCCACCCACCTGGCATGCCCACAAAGCTACAAACTCAGCCTGCTACATGCCAAAGGAGGGTGGGTGAGATGGTGCCTGTGGGTGCCAGGCTGATAGCACCTGGCAACTGCCTTAGGAGCCGGGTCCAAAAGGTTTCCCAGGGCAGGGAGGGAGTCATGAAGCCATTTTAAACCACTCTGGGTATTCAATGCAGAGAGGTCCTTCAATGTTTAAAATAATTAAAATGGAATTATCTGTTTTTTGCAGTCTCCCCAATTTTGAGGTGCAAATATAGCTATGGGAGAAATAACGTGAATACAGCAGAAAGGAAAACAGAAAGGAAACCCAGTATTGGTAGAAAACAAGAGACCATCTTTGGGCAATTTGAGCGGGATCCTTAATTCTAAGCCTAGCTTTGGCAGGGTGGACGTATCACAACCTGAAGAACATACGGCTTCTTGGAAGGATTGGGTGCATCTAGCCCAGCATTCTGTCCCCAAGAGTACTTGATGAAATAAGTCCAAGAGCTCACAGGCAGTGCCTGAAGGTGGTGGGCATCCCTGGGGTTTGCCCCCAGCATCCAGGAGTCAGAGGTACACTGCCTCTATTCATGGAGGCTCCATCTGGCTTGTCACAGCTCATATCCAATACAAAGACATGTGCAATGTCTATCTAGTATCTAATATCTCATCTAATAGCTTTCACTATTGAAACAGCACAGAATATTTTAAGGACAAGGTTTAAATGATAACTTTGAATTTCCTCTCTTTTATGGATCTGTGGCATTTAAAAACTGCTGCCTCGTCTTTTCTGATGCCTTATTTGGGGCCTGGGGGAAGGACGCAAAGAGCAATTTCAAAGCAAAGGATTGTTTGTCCCGGGCACTTATGAAATTTAAGATGTCTATCTCCCCGTCTCCTATTTATCACCACAACTGTCAGCCGCGTCAGGCATTTCAGCAACTATACACCTTCTATACTGGTTCCTGAAATACTCAAATGTTTTGCCCAATTTTTTTTTTACATAAAACAGCTTCTCAAATGAGACAGATAATTTGATATGATCAGACAAACCAGCCTATTTGTATCATGCAAACTGTCTCCATCACAAACGCCTGGCGTGATCCCTGCCTTTCTGATCTCAAGAGCGAAAGATATTTGTGCCTTCCCTCCTGCCCACCCACCCCTTTCATACAGTTTCCTCCACCTCCCATGGCTTCTTTTAACCACTGCCACATAGCATGCTATCTCCTTCAGTGCTACCTATGAACACAGGAACACACGAAACTATCTGATCCTGCTTGGTATGGACCACTCCGACTGGCAGCCCAAGCTGGAGATGCTGCCAGGAACTAAACCTCAGGCATTGGCTTGCAAAACAGGTCCTCTACCACTCACAGCCCAATCCAAGTAAGGGCAACATAGTAAGGCCAACATAACAGGGCTGTATCCAAAAGCCCATTAGTAGGCAGCAGCAGCGAAGTGCAGGCCAAGGGGAGGTTTTCCCCTCACACCTGCATAAGCCCCAATCAATCTGCACCTGCTGTTTTGCAGGCGCAGGTGTGGCCTGAATCGGGGCTGCCAAGGCTGGGGATGGGGTTTAGGATTTGGCACTATGGCCATCCTGCATCACAACCCTCCTCTCTGCCCACTGCGCTGACCAGTTACACCCCTGGAACGCCTCTGGAACACTCTCAGCAAGGTCCAGTGCCGACTGCGTGCCACTGACACTTGACCGGCACAAGGCTGGCACCGCTGGTGGCCGTGGTGGCGCCCAAGCACTGTTGGCACTGCTGCTTGCACCAGTCCAGCGCTGTACCACCAAGGCTGATGCGCTTGACAGCACGTTTGCAACAGCGTTTGGCCGGCACAAGAGTGTAGCGCCGGTGCAACAGGGGTATAGGATTATGCTCTGAGTCACGTCCTGTCACGCAGCACAGGTTGGGATGGATGGATGATCCGAGACATAACCGGATGACAGGATCCAGTCCCACAGTGAGCTATCCATGGTTCTGAACATTTCTTGCCTGATCTGCAACATTGCCACACTTGGACAAATGCCCCTGCAGGCTCCAGCCTGGAACAAGAGGCTCCAATGACTTCAATATCTGCTTTCCCTCACTTTAGGCCAGTGGTCCTCAAAGTTCTCAAAGAGGACCATTTAAGTTCTTGCAGGGGGCAGGGTCACTTGGGATGCAATCCCCAGGACTGTGCCACTGTTTTGGCAGGAGGGGGGTGGTAAGCATACCCTAAGATCGCGCTGGCCCAAGGAAATGGTTTGTGATCACAATTTTTACAAGCAGAGAGGCTTGGGGAGCCCTGTGGAGGCTTCCACAGGGCTCCCTGAACCCCCCCCCCATGGGCCAATACAATCTTAAGATATGTTTAGGACCCCACCACCACCAAAACAGCGGCACAATTCTGGAGATCACGTCACTGCTTTCTCCCTCTCCCCACCCCTTAAAGGGGAATGGGGCAATGCTCCTCAGGCTGGTGGGTCACAACCCAACAGTTTGAGGAGCACTGCCTTAGGCTGCTATCCTATGCCTGCTTACGTGGGAGTAATTTCCACTGAAATCAATGGGACTTACTCCTGAAAAGACATGCATAGTTTTGCACTGTTGGTTACCACACAGCCTTCACAAATACCACCAAGTCTTTCCCAAGTGAGAAGTCTTCCCCAGCACCTGCTAGCCAAGACCTCTTTTGAAGCTGCAGAAGTTGCCAGGAATCAATCCCAGGACCTTCTGCATGCAAGGCAGGGGTTCCACCACAGAGCCACATCCCCAAATCTCCAAATCACATAATGCAAAATCAGTAACTAACTTGTTGGATTCTCCACTAGATCCACTAGTTCAAAGATGCAATTCTGTGCACACTTTCCTGAGAGTAGGCCCCTCTGAACACAACGGGACTTGCTTCTGAGTAGACAGGCATAGGACTGTGCTGTTACTGTCCTTTAAACAGACTGCACAATTCCATTGAAGGCTTTCTCCAATAATACCCAAAGGGGGCCTGCATGTATTTAAATAGTTTTAATGCATTAATTAATTAGACAGAGCATGTACTCCTCTGAGCACCAGCTGCAGGGGGCTAACAATGGAGAAGAACTCACTTTATGCTCTGCTTAGGGAACCTGGAAGACCACACGTTGCTATCAAGGGCCTGGACTACAGAGAGCCAGTTTGGTCTGATCATCCAGAAAGAATACCCTTCAGTCCAAAGTGCAAATTCCTTGAGGTTTATCAGTGGGGCTCCCCAAGGGATGCTGAAGCAGTGTTGAGACCACGGAGGTGTGCGCTTGTTCAGGGCCCGCCTCTTCTAAGCTGAGACACCAAAAGGATGAGAGGGATGCCACCCACACTTATGTCGGAAAACATCAATGACAACTAGCCAGAAGGGGCAACCACATTTCTGCATTACTCCAGGAAAAAAGAGGTGCAACATCAGTTGCAGACAGGCTAACGTGGTCGAGAGAGCTGCCTCTGTAGCCAAAGCCCATAAATTACAAGCCCCTTTGGACTAAATGACCATGACATCCCTCTAATCACATTACTGCAATATTAATAAGGCTCTTTAACACAACCAGTTTCTTCTAAATTGTCACATAAAAATTTGGTAAATGTCAGGCGTATAATTTAATTGAAACCTACGTTTTACAGCCAAGGAGCCGAGGGTAAATACAGCAAAGCTAACAGTGGCTCAAAGTTTTCTGGAACAGAGGAGTAAGGACACCAGAAACCCTGCTTTGAGAAGAGTCTTTTTTCTAAAATTGATTTCCCCCTCAGTCTTTTTACTATGCCACTGTTCTAATTATTTTAGAAGTCTGCTGAGAAGAGAATTCAGAAGGTTCGAAGTCCATTGCCATAAAGCTGGAAAATTAGCTCTGAAAGGGAGACTCCGCCAAGGTCAACAGGCATTAGCAATCATATCCTCATTTGGATGGAAAGCAGGATTGGGTGGTGTGTGTTTTTTTAAGCAATCCAAGCCAGTTGTGAAGATCCCACATTTCCCATCCAAGGTTTCAATTAGACATTCCAAGGCACAGGTGCTCCTCTTTCTGAGCACATGACAAACTGAGGTGCCTCACAGGCCACACCAGCCCAAAAGCGGACAAGGAAGTTCAACGCGTTATATGCTGGGAAGAAGAACCTAAAGCTGCCCTCCATATTAGTCCAACTCACCTCAAAACACAGCATAAGAAAATAAGAACATAAGAAGAGCCCTGCTGGATCAGGCCAAAGGCCCATCTAGTCCAGCTTCCTGTATCTCACAGCGGCCCACCAGGTGCCCCCATCCTGTTGCCGCTCCCTTGCACCCGGTACTCTGAAGTAGCCTACTACTAATGTAAGGAGGTTGCGCAATCCATCATTGCCTATAGCCCACGATGGACTTTTCTTCCAGAAATCTGTCCAATCCCCTCTTAAAGGCATCTAGACCAGATGCCATCACCACCTCCTGTGGCAAATTGTTCCACAGACTAACCACCCGCTGGGTAAAAAAGTACTTCTTTTTATCTGTTGTAACTCTCCCAACCCTCAGTTTTAGCGGATGCCCCCTGGTTCTGGTGTTTTGAGAGAGGGAAAAGAACATCCCTACATAAGAACGTAAGAAGAGCCCTGCTGGGTCAGGCCAAAGGCCCATCTAGTCCAGCTTCCTGTATCTCACAGCGTCCCACCAGGTGCCCCAGGAAGACTTTAGAACACAGCAGAGACTTCAGTCCATAAAAGACACTAACCCACACTATTACTAGCATGGTGCATATCCTTAACTGAAAGATAAATGACAGAACCAGATTTGATCATGGTTCTGTTGTGAATCAGACCTGGCCACAGGTAATTCTAGAACAAGTGCCTCTAGTGCTGGGCCTGTAACTTTGATTCACTGGCAGAAAACCCCAGCTTAAGCTGTCTTTTGGCCTCTACTGTGTTGCAACTATCTGCAAGCTTGCAAGGCCAGTCTTTGACCTGACCCTTCAGGAATAGCATGCAACAGCAGAACCACAAGATGTACCCTATGTTCTAAAAAAACAACTAGCAGAAAGTTCCAAGGTTTTCTGTCCATTAGAGGACATGGAGCAAAATGATAGCAAAAACAGTTTGGGCCAGCTAAAGTAACAAAAATGTGCTGTTTTGTTGCAAGGTTGTAGTAGGATGGATCCAGGGGAAAATGGTTGGTTGATGTGATACATGCTTACCTTTGCTTTCTGCCACTTCGTACTGGTTTTGGGATTTGCTTTCATACCTGTACCTCTTTTATTCTGAATAAAAGAACTGTTATCTGACTCGAGTGTGAAAATTGGCTTATTTAGACCTGGGCTTTAACCTAGACTCTACCTAAACTTCCAGGCCTAAACAACAGTTCCATGCTTTGACAGCTCCATGAAGTTCTTTCTCACCAGAGGTAATCAAGTGAACGGCTGTTACGAGTTCATCTTCCGTATTATTTAGAGCAGTGTTTCCTAAACTTTCTGCATCGGGACCCACCCAGAAAAAATGTTTCACTTTACCAGCTGCTCAAGCCTCTGATTGAGCAGCACAAGTAGCAGTTTGTTCAACCCTTGATGTACATAGCCTAATCTGCCTTGTCAGTTTTGCGACCCACCACCAGACCCACAGTTTGCTGCTGATTTAGAGCATGCCAAGTACATCATGTGTAATCCTGGTAACATACAGAGGGATGCTAATATTTATATGTTACAAAGGAGTGCCAAGACCAAGAGAAATACAACTTACCTAAGACTAGCCATACAAGGACCAATTTTAACTGAGGACTGCAATATGCACCCAGACTCCAGCTCTAATATTCAAGTCGTGCAGGCACCTCTTTTTCCTACTGCAACTACTGGGTTTCAAATCACCCAGTATCTAAGGGCACAACCCTAACCAACTTTCCAGCACCAGGATAAGGGCAATGCTGCTCTGAAGTAAGGAAACAAACATTCTCTTACCTTGAGAAGGCCTCCATGAGTATTATCCCACTGCAGGATGCAGCACAGTCCCCATCGGCACAACTATGTCAGTGCTGAAAAGTTAGGATTCCACCCTAACTTATTCAGTCCATACTGTTGTCTGAAAAACAAGCAACTCCAACATCTCCTGGACTTCACCCATAACCTGCCAGGTTTTGCGTCAACCTGACCTACCATGCTTATCTAATCTCAACCTGCCTGGAATTCAGTTTCACCCATGCACTCTCCCAGGGTGGACCCAAGAACTGGTAACCCAATCACTGAATGGCCATGGATGTAACGAAATGGAGGCTGGGCTTTTCCTGGATTCCTCTCCTGGAAACGACAGACGGGCAATCCAGAACTCTTGCCAAAGCACTGGACGGCAGATCTCAGAAACACCTGCTGGCAGATTTGAACACCGACGAAGCTGCCTATTTTAGGTTTTCAAAATTTTAAGTCTTGGGAGATGGGGGGGAAAGGGCAAATGAAGAGAATCCTCATTTTCCTGGAATTCCTTGTATTATAGTCTAAAGCAGTGTTTCCCCGTCTGTGGGTAACACCCCACCATTTGGAGAATTTCCTGGGCCATGTCCCGTTTTTCTCATGCAAAACACTTCCTGTTCATTGGGGAGGCTCGCAGAGGGGGCTGCAGACCTCCCAGACCTTGCCAGAGGCTGACACGACCCCCCATGAGGAAATAACACCCCAGGTGATAGTTGCAGTCCTGCCAGAACCCCCCTGCCCCAGTCCCCACCTCCACCAGCACTTACAGCGGTTCCAATGTCCGAGCAGGACTTTGGGAACTGCTGTTCTAGAGGAAATTTAATTCCCAGTCCCAAGGGGCAGAGCTGCTGGTGGTGCAGAGCCTAAGGAGGGCCTGAGAGAGAAGGGGGTATTAACAGAATCTTCACAGGGGCGAGGAAGAGAGAGACTCAGGGGAAAAGGTCAGGTTTCTTGTCTCTCTTCGGTTATATCAGAGAAATATGAGCTACTATTGCATTGACTTACTAAGTTTTATCCTAATCCGATGACTGGCTTTTTTTTTCTTTTTTTTTTGGAAAATGTAGTTGAGTCATCATCTATGCATTACCAAAGCCTCAATATAGGAGCCTTTTTTGAGATACTGAAGGAAGTGCAAGATAATTTAGAATTTAATTAGCAGCAAAGTCCTTCTTTGATACATTCTTGTTAATTCTTAATTACAGCAGCACACCAGAACCACTGCCTCAAAAGACACACACAAGCCCTCCACTTCCAGTCTCACTGAATAAAATTCTCCCCCCTGCTGAAGATTTATTAATGAAGTCATCTACTTATTAAAGCAGATTAAAGTTTGCAGTCTATTTATTATGTGCATGCACCCTTAAAGTGTAGGGCAGGTAATATCCATCTATCCTTGCAATAAGCAAATCTGTCAGTGTTCCCATTTTACACTTGAAAAAACCACAGCTAAGTTTTTGTGATTCTTTTTGTGACCATCCAGTCAAGATCATTGCCTAAGTGATCTTCTATTCACTACTGGCTTTTGCGAAATATGACCAATATTTGCAGAAGTGGCTTGCATGTCTAAACTACTGGAAACATGTTAGTCACTTGATCATCAAGTGAAAACTGGTTTACTTGTAAGAACCATAGTGGATCCAGCAGAGTAATTCTGTATCCTAACCAGGCTTTCTACGGCGATCTGGGTCTTTGGGAGAGGAGCCACCTAGGTCACAAGGTCTAGAAACACAGGTATAATGGGCACTGAATTGGGGCCTTTCTAGCAAACAAAAGCTGCTTGCTGGCAGCTTTTTAGGCTGCTGAACCTGCACAGGAGCTTCTGGGAGAACAAGTTACAAGTATCCAAAAATAAGGAAAAATATGCAGAAAAATAAGGGGACAAACAAGGCATTCATTCCAACAGCAGCCCCTACTCCCTGCAAATTCTCTGCCAGTTTTGGCCAACCTGGCTAATTATGTCACACCCTTAGAACAGTCGGTAATAGGCAAAAAATCTTCTCACCACATCCAATCAGGTTATGGACAAAAATATATTCTTGGCTCTAGACAGCAATAAGGTAGCCTCAGACTATCAATGAGTGGATGGTCTCCCTGCAAAGCTGAAAACAGACTGAGCTCAGAGGTGCTGAGCAGAGCAGCCTGTTGACTATTGGGTACCCTGAATCTTATTCCCTGCCTTGTGTGAGGGAGGAACAGGGCGAAGAATCCCCCATCTATACAATGGTAGCATAGGGGCGGTATTCTTCTTATCCCAAGTTTTTATTTTTGGAACACTGTGCTTGCAAAGCTGCTGCAACTTCCAGTGAATTTATGTCTTTCCCCCACTGCATGTTAGTAAAGAGTGAACGGATATTGATAAAACACTGCAAAAAGAGGCAACCTTGATGGGTATGCTTGTATCAAGATTCTTTTGGCATGGTGCTTTAACCAATGCAAAGAAATGCATGTGAACCACACTAAAACACCACAGAAAAAGGATCTTGATGCAATAATATGGACAATTGCTTTAAGATGCTTTGCTTTCCAAATGTACATCCAGGAAGAGGAGGTTAAAGTGGAACTAAATGCTGTGGCAAATGTTCCCATTTCTAAATTCATTTTTGAAATTATATTACAGGCATGCCTTGGTATCCACTGGGATTCCATTCTGGACCTCACCGTGGATACTTGGGATGTCTTTTTTAAGATAAGGGAACATCAGTGGTAAAAAAGGAGATTTGTTTAATGTTCTCCTATTGTTTTATTGTTTTATTTTATGTTCTCCTATTGTTTTATAACTAAGATCATGGCAACCACTCCCATCACTCCCTGGCAAATAGAAGAGGAAGAAATGGAAGCAGTGACAGACTTTATCTTCCTGGGCTCCAAGATCACCGCAGATGGTGACTGCAGCCATGAAATTAAAAGACGTTTACTTCTTGGGAGGAAAGCTATGGCGAACCTAGACAACTTAATCAAAAGCTGAGACATCACCCTGCCAACAAAGGTTCGCATAGTCAAAGCGATGGTTTTCCCAGTAGCAATGTATGGCTGTGAGAGCTGGACCATAAGGAAGGCAGAGCACCGAAGAATAGATGCTTTTGAAGTATGGTGTTGGAGAAGACTCTTGAGAGTCCCCTGGACTGTAAGGAGATCTAATCGGTCAATCCTCCAGGAAGTCAAGCCTGATTGCTCCCTGGAAGGACAAATCCTGAAGCTGAAGTTCCAATACTTTGGCCACCTCATGAGAAGAGAGTTCTCTTTAAAAAATACCCTCATGCTGGGAAAGATTGAAGGCCAAAGGAGAAGGGGGCGGCAGAGGATGAGATGGTTAGACAGTGTCACCGAAGCGATGAACATGAAATTGGGCGAACTCCGGAAGCTAGTGTAGGACAAGGAGGCCTGGTGTGCTGTGGTCCAGGGGGTCGCGAAGAGTCGGACACGACTTAGCAACTGAACAACAACAATTGTTTTATTAGGCATCCCAGTATCCATGGTGTCTGTGGATAACTGAAACAGTGGATACCAAATCAGTGGATACCAGGGCACTCCTGTACTTAATAGAGAATTCAGGAGGAGTCAAGCCCAGTGCAGAGGGAACCAGATGAATGAGGAAGGAATCAGCAGGGGCTACAGCTCGATGCTTGAGCCCCTGCTTTGCAGTCCCAGTCTCCATACCCTTGGACCGGGGGTCTCAGAAAGATAATTCTCTGCCCTCAAAGGCTTCTGCCTGTCAGTATAGACAAGCCTGAAGAACGGTTGACTCAAGATGGTAGCTTCCTGCATTCCTGTGCCTCTCAGTTTTCATCTGTTACCCATTTGTTGCTGACCAGGACTTTGGGGCCAACCCTGGTCATCTTATGCACGGCCTGCCACCGGCCTTGATGACAACCACAAGCAGGCCCCCCTTCAACGACTCTGCGCTTACAACTTGTGGCGCTGCAGCCCGGCTGCACCATCCATCACTCCGCGGCTGTCTGTTTGCTTTGCAAAATAAGCACTTGCCTTTTAGCCTTGAGATATGGTTTGTGTTCAAACTGCTGGCGGAAGGGGAAAAATATCTTAGTTTACGTTCAGGCTCTCATAGCAGAGCTACAAACAAAAGAACACCACCTGCTACAGTGAGTGAACACAAATCCCGTGAATTTGACGCCTGAGCCGGAGCCTCGGCGGCTCTTCATCTTGTGCGGGGAGCTGAGTTATGTGCCTCCCTCTTAAAGACTCCGCTCCCTTTGGCTTGCATGGAGCCGGCGTCGGGCTGAGTTATGCCTGCCCAAAGCTTACCTGGGTCTTTGGGCACCACGTATAATGAAATTAAGATTCCAGCGGCAAGATCCTCCTCTACCCAGGCAGGGACCTACATAAATCCTGCACACGCCGAAATGTAAACATGCCAACCCTTCCCTGCGTTGCCAATATTAAAGCCCATTTGCATTCCAGATGAAAGCCGGAGCGGCTCTCTCACATCTGCAACATTTCAGAAAAAGTTAAAGCCTAAAAGTAACAGACGTGGCAATTTTTATCCATAGTCACAGTCGAGGCAGTGACTAATCCCATCAAGGAAACATTAATTGGAGCCAGGATGTGCCTTCATGGAGCAGCAGTGGGGCCCAGCGCTTAATCCTCACCTCTCTTTCCAGCAGCACAACTAATGCCATTTATCAGGGGCGGGCATAATCACCTACGGCTTCATCAACAGAAAGACGTCGGCATAAGCGGGATGCAGGAGCATGCCCGTCCGGCCTCGAATGGAGCAAGAAAGTGCTTTTGGTTCCGTCGCAAGCTCACACCAGAAGTCTGCGGCATTTATTCGATCAACGGTTTGTGTCCTCCAATTTAAAACTTTACATCCATCAGCTAACAGCGGATTTTTAAAAGAACATTTAATCAGGGCTGCTATATTGAATTGATCTAAAGCTTTGATTGACTAAAAACAATGCCCATATTACACTAGGAGCAAATGTTCAAACATATTCTTTTTATGCATTTATTTAAAGAGTTGTAGTCCACCCTTCTGTCAACAAGGGTCCCAGAGCAACACACACAAAATTACAGTGCTGGAAATTGTCACAGGAAAAGATGGGTGGGTCACCTTTTTCCCTCCTCCTCTTCTTCTTGAGGCAGCTGTTGCTTCTATGGCCACTGCAAGGGGCAGGGCATTTTCCAAACTTCAAAGGGCCCCTTAAGTTATAATAATGGCAGAAAGCAAGCACTGCCAGAAGGAAGTCTCTTCCCCTGCTTCTCCATCCCTTAAGAGGGAATGCTTTTGGGAAGAATGCCTTAGAAACAGAAGAAAGTACTGCACAGCTTCCTAGGGAACCTTTGCTTTCTGCCTATGCAAATGCATGCAGATTAATCAACACACCTCTACCTGCCACTGGCAAGGAGAAGGGGCTGTCTTCCCCTTCTGGCCTGTGAGCTTCTCAGAGGCAGATAATGGGCCACTGTGGGGAGACAGAATCTGGGCTAGGTGGCTGCTGGGTCCAATCCAGGAGGCCACTTCTTGCGGCCTTAGCAATTATGCCTTTTAAAACCCGATTAATTGATGGATTTCTTTTATATGGTGACTGCCTTTGAGATAAGGTATCAGCAGAATGCAACAACAGTTTTTTTACATCCACTACAGGCAAAAGGAGATGCTGTTTTCTAGTGGAGGGTATTTACTCTCTTGTAGGGCAGGGAGTTGGGGCCAGCTGGCCCCTTTGCTTTAGAGACTCTAGGAAACGTAGAAGGGAACAAGCAACCTTTATTGATCTGTTATGTACACATAGCCGCTGCCAGGGTTTTGGCTGGCACAAATTGGATGGTGCACATTACACCCATCCTGTGTTGATTGCACTGGCTGCCAATTCATGTCCAGACTAAATTAGGAGTTCTGGATTTGGCCTTTAAGGCACTGAATAGTCTGGCATCCACCTACTTCAAAGACTGGATTCTCCATGGGTTCAGGTTAAAAGCAGCTTTGGAGGCCTTGATCACCTTTGACAGGAGGCCTGGCATCACCTTTGACAGCTAAGAGAGATGGGGTCTTTTCGGTGGTCCTGTTGCAGCTTTGGAATGTCTCCCCAGGGAGTCTCCAAAGGAAGACTCAACAGGCCTCCTCTCTGGCTGCTTTGAGGGTGGGAAGAGTAAAGACATGACTTCCAAAACTGTAATTTTGGCTACACTGTACTGTTTTAAATGGACTGGCAGGCATTTTCCACATACATGCAAGGGGGCCACTTGCAGATCCCCACCTCCTGACCCCACATGAAGACCTCTCTCTAATCAACTCACTGATTCTGACATGCACACAAGGCTGCAGTATACAGTTTACTCCTCTCCAGCAAGCTACTGTTCTTTGTACATCATTCGGCTGGCCACTATTGGTGGTCATGTACCTGTTAGACAGCACCAGAATCCACAAACTGCAGTATACTTCAGTCAACTCCAAGTCTTCCCCAGTACAGAGCTAGAGGTGTGAAGGCCCAGAAAAAAACCCAGAAAAATTCAGAAAAACAACATTTTTTCCATTTTTTTTCCTGAAGCATTTTTGTTTTTCTCCAAAAAAATTAGAAAAAATTGAAAAAAAGAAAAAGAAAAAAATGATTATGGAATATTTTATTTTAACATGATGAATAAAATATTTTAAGACAAGATGTTCAGATAATTTCCAAATAATTTCTAAAAAATATGTATGGTATCAGATGATTCTAATTTCTGTGCACTGAGGACAAGCAAGTCCTAGGTTACAAACTGAATGCAAAAACTGGGTTTTTTTCCAAGCTTCAAAATTTCTGGAAATTTTACATCTCTAACACAGCCTCTGAATCCTATTGCTTCTCACCTTCTTCAGACTCCTCCATCCTCTGCAACATGTGAAAGAATCTGGTCTATGTTTGGAAACACACTAAATCAAGAAATAAACTGAAGTGTGAAAGGATAGAGAAGCTTGTTTCAATCTGGGCAAATCTTCAGTTCTTAGAAGTCCATAATAACTGTGATGATGACAGACACAGGTAGGTTTGTGCCAGCCTGTGCTGGCACAGGGGACTGGAGAGGGTGGCAGAAGGGCAGAACAGAGGCTGTTTTAGGTGGGGGGAAGGCAAGGGATGGCGGTCTGGGAGGCAGATCAGGCCCATGAAGAGGATGGGGCAGGTATGGGCCACCTAGGCCAGATCCTTACCCCCATCCCTGGTCTGACCAGCATTATACAGGCAGCTCAGATTTGCACCTGCAAAATCTAAGTAGCCCATACGGCTACCTAGTGCACAACATGGGTAAGGGGAACAAAATCCCCTTACTCTGAGTTGAGACCCAGCCTGCTCCTAACCTGCTCTGGACAGAGCATAGGCTGGCCAGCCTGCTTGTTTCAGCGCAGGTTAGGATTGCACCCTTAGAGAAGCTGCCTCACTTCTCCCAATTCTACCACTGTCAACAGCTAGCAGCAGCTGCTGTTGACAGCAGTTGCCCAATGACAGCCAAATAAGAGGTCTTTTCCAAACCTACCTAAAAATGCAGCCAATAACAATAATGTGGGAACTTCTGCATGAAAAATCAATGCTTTGTCACTGAGCCGCAAACCATCTTTCAAGCACTGCAATGGCTCTGCCCACCCAAACATTGGCTCATCATAAACAGAAAGCCTAGGAAAAGCTTCCTGTTCAGGCTGGGACTTTGCCTGGCCAAAAATAGCCTTTGTGAGGTCTTCCCTTGGCCTTCCCAGCTTCTAGCTCCCACTCACTAATTGCCTACTACAAATCCCTGCTTCTTCAATAGGTTTACAGGACATCCTTGGACCAGACTCTCCTAGAGTAGTTCATAGGCTTGTTAGAAGGAAAACCTAGAATAGCCCCTGATGTCCTGCCCTGAGCTCCACTGGGGTAGGACTGGATCCAAATCTAATCTGCGTCAGTGTTGCCATGATTACAAATCCCAAAATCCCTCAACTCTCCAAGACTACTTAAAAGCACCTTCTTTCTTTTCTCCTGGCACAACGCTGTGTTTGCATCTCATAGATATACACACACAAACCGTATCCCAAGCTTCTAGTGCCAGCAGCAAACATCCAACAATTGCAGGGATTTTTTCCCCTCCTTTTCAAATAACCAGATAATATCAGATGTTGATAATTCTATCTTTGCCACTCAATTTGAAAAATTTTCCTGAAACAATTTTATGGGCTGCTCCATATACCAAGGCAATTTGAATCCTCTCCATAACAATTTAGGGCCGAAGCCGGGAATATTAAAATTGCCATTAAGTAGAATGCAGACGAAATACTAAAAGTCGGCTGATGAATAATTTCTGGTTCTAATGACGCGCCATAGACCTAAATCTTGGTACTAGACACGAGAAAAGACAGTTAAATCAACTTTGTCCATTTAAATATAATTTTAAGGGAACTCGGAGCCATCTCTTTATTGCAGAACAACCTTCAGCAATTTCATCTGCCCTCATTTATTTCTCGCTCCTATGGGGAATGCAGTTTGATTTATTGAAAATTAGTCCTTACAGCAAGTGAATGTTTTAAACTGTTTTCGTATAAATCACTCACATATCTGTTAGTGCACCTAGGAGAGGGGCTGTTTGATCTATATTTTCAAATATAGCTACAGGGTTTCCGAAGCTGCTCTTTGTGTTAACTGTCGTTTTGAGTTATTGATTGCTCTCTCCATGGAAACAAGTCATTATCTCAAGAACCCGAAGTTCCAATTTAAGGGGGAAAACACCCCCACAAATAAACCTCACTTTAACAAGACTTAAATTCTGCATTTCACTGGGGGACTCTATCTGAATTCCAAACTCTTTTTTTTGTTTTCTTTTTCGTGAGGTTGGTGGTTGAAACCATCTCCTTTAGGGGAAGGGGGGAAAGTTGAAGAATTCAGGAAACACAAATACGCTTGTCTTTTTTTCTTGTGCAAAAATGACACTTAAGACTACTTCTTTTAGAGCACAATTGCTCTTGGCAAACGTCACAAAGTTCACTGAGCACCCATGTGGAGCCTTTAGGTTCAGTATCTCAGCTTCCTGCTGTCTCATCTCCTTTAAAGCAAAGTACAGCTTTTTTTCCTCCTCTTTTATAACTCTATCAGATCAATCCCTGAAGGCTGAGTAAATAATAAAAGAATATTAAAATCCTCAAAGCAGTGAGAGAAAGCACAAAAAGCAACCATCACAATGGCACGCAGGCTTGACAGTTCAGGCAACCAGAGACTGGCTTCTGCTTTTAATGCTTTTGTTATGAAATGAGAAAGGGAAGCAGCAGACCCACCTGCCCAGGTGCTTCCTTCAGGTCTCCTCCTTGGATATGCTGAAAATAATCTCCCCAGCAACTCTTCCTGCTTCCACCACGACTGTGGGGATTATTTCCAACAATCCAGGGATGGTAGGCATAATGGTATAATTAGTCTGTGGAACTCCTTGCCACAAGATGTGGTGACAGCGTCTGACCTAGATGCCTTTAAAGGTGATTGGACAGATTTACGGAGGAAAACTCCTTCATAGGTTACAAGCTATGATGGATAAGTCCAGTATGAGATTAGCTTGGCACTCATCATGAGGGCTGGGTAGGAATTTTTTTTTTTCTGTCATCCAAATTGGCCATAGATGGCAGGGTTTTTTGTTTGTTTGTTTTGTTTTGCCTACTCCAGACTGGCGAGGGAGGGACGGGTGTTCAGTAGGTTTCATGATTTACATTTGTATTCAATAAGGTTAAACCCCAACCTCAGTCTTCCTTGGGGGTGGTGAAAGGTATCTGGTATCTTCCTTGGGGGTGGTGAAAGGGTAACAGGCTGCTTTAGAATGCGAGATTCAGGGGAGTGTCCGTGATATACATGTATCTGGAGTATCTAGTTATCTTGCGTGCTCCCTGAGGCATCTGATGGGCCACTGTGAGATGCAGGCAGCTGGACTGGATGGGCCCTGGGCCGATCCAGCAAGGCTTTTCTTATGTCCTTATGGTAGGACGGGGGCAGGAGTCATTGATTTGCCTTTTGTCCCACCAGAACAGGAACCTTAAAGGCAGAAGGCCAATCTCTGGCTGCCTAGTCTGGCAAGCAAGCGAGCCTATGTCCTTCTCAAGGTTCCTCATCATAGTGCTCCCAGGACCTTCTCGGAGGAGATCCCTTCTTATCACCACAATCCTCTCTCCTGCCCATTCAGCCTGCCCTCCCTCCACTGACTTTTCGAATGAATCAGCTGCTCTCACACGGCCTGACAAATTTGCTATTTCTAATAATGGCTATGTTACTTGTTGACGTTTCAATAGTTTTATAGCCATTTTACCTAGTTTTATAGCCTGCCCTAGTTAGGGCAGAAGATTTAGTCGAGAGGGTTAATGCCTCCGTTTGCCTGAAGATAAGAGCTGAAGATCTGAAGGTCGCCAGTTCGGGACAGCCGGAAGTCTCTGTGAGCGGCAGACCTCGTTAATTGCGGCTGATTAACAGCTGAGCTTCAGCTGCCTTGTGTGAGGGGGAGTTGTGCCGAAGTTCAGCCGCTTCTCTGGTGGGAGCAGGGAAGATGTTTATCAGCCAGCAAGAAGACAAACGGGTGGCCAGAAAGAAGGACTAAATCCAGAAAGATCCATCTGTATGTGTGTAGTTCTTGAAAGATAGAACATTTCTGTATAAATTGTAAAAACCTTCGGGTTTCTGAATAAAGTCTGCCCATGTAAACCGCCTTGAGTTATAGTCACTAGAGAAATCTGGTGACCTAAGAAAGGCGGTATATAAATCCAATTATTATTATTATTATTATTAGTTAGCTGCTTCGTCAGCTTATAGTCCAATCCTCTGGTTCCAGGCACCCACAGCTCCGGAGGTGCCAAATGGCTACTGCTGGATCCTGTGGGTGCTGGGATACCACTACTGAGCAGGAGCAGAGGAGGCTCATGTTGGGCTGCCCAGCCCAGAAGGGAGCACAATATATGGCGGCAGAGGCTGCTGCCATATCTGCCTCTTGCCAGGCCCAACCCCCCCTCCCCCTGCCCAAAAAGGCCACACCACCAAGTGGCAGTGCTACTTTGCCATCTGCGTCCCGAGCACCACTGGGCTCAGTGGCGACTGGCGCAGACCCAGTACCAGCATGCTCTGTTCCTGTTCACGACACCCAGAGTCTGTGGTACGTGCATACTGACAGTATGCAGAGCTCAGGATGGGGCTCTCAATTCCCAAATGACCGAGTTGTTCTGATCACGCTCCTCAGCCACAAGTACCACTCCAGTTGTGGATAATGCAGTAAGATTCATTCATGCAAATATTAAGATTTTTGCAGTCAATGCTTGACTCTTCCTCTGCTGCAGAGAAAGAGACAAATTTGTAATCTAAAAGTATTAAAAAGGTTGTATCTAGACAATGCTTCATTATACATGCAGAATGGTTTCCAGGGGATCTTTTCTACAAAGGAAAAGGAAGCTCAGGACTGAATTAGGAAGGGGGCAGGGGAAGGGAAGGACACCTTGCAAAACTTTGAGAGTCGAAGTGAAAATAGACTGTGGAGCCGACTGTCAGATTAATTTACATATTTCTCTACTTCAGGTTTTCCAAACGCCTCTGCAACCATCAGTTCTAGTAGAGAACATTTCTACAAACGCTAGAGTTCTCGCACACATTACCTCTGATGGGAGGGGTCTAGTTGTGTGCTGGAGCTCACATCTCTCAATGGTTTAAGAGGTGGGCACCGAAGACTTGTATGCTTTTCCCCTCTGGGGCTCAGCTTTGCTTAGCTTGAATGCCACATAGATTTCATTAGCCCAGTTTGGTGGTGGGTTACACTACAGAACACTCCAAGGAGAGCAGTTAGGGAAAGACGCAGTTCTCTTTATGGCCTTTTAATGTTTCACTGGTAAATGAAATGCAGCAGGTGTTCTCTGCCTGCTGTCTTGCTTTTTCAGATTTCATTCCAGTAAGAAAAATTCCTGGTTTATTTATTTTTTTCAGAAAGGTATCCTCCAGGCACCTCTCTCAGCCAGCAGGAAACAATGCCTGCCACACTAACAAATGCGTAGAAAGTATCATATGCAGAAATCATCTTTAAACCTGAGACAGTGATGGCATGTGTGGTGAAAGTCGACACTCATCTATCTTCCTGAGAAATAATGCACTATAGGGGTAAGATTTATCCCTCAAAATATAGTGTTAAGAGCATCACATATATTTTGCAGAATGGATTTACTGGGGTCAGACCAGATATTCTCTGATTTAGGTGTCCATTGCACATTTGCCACTGAAAGATATTCACCGCATCCAACATCTGCATTGTTTCAATGCTATTTAGCAGCATTGAGCTGCCCCAGTACCACGCTCTTTTCTTCGCCCTCCCTGCCCTTGGCCTCACATGCCCTCACTGCCCTTCAATCCAGTTGGGTATGGTGACTCACATGATTTCGTTTATGATGTGACCAAATCAAACACAGCATCATGTGACTGTCTACAAAATCCTAGGGGTTAGCGCAGCTCCTAGACTACACCATATTAAGGGTAAGTGAAGTTGAGGGCAGAGAGGTCAAAGGAGGGCAAACTGGCTCAGAGAAGAACAGCATCAAGCTAATATGAACGTGCTCACAATACATGCCAAAAAGATATCCCCATAAACAGGGGGCATATTTTGATGCTCATGAAAATGAGCATACAAGAGATTGAGGGCACAATCCTAACCTGGAGTTAGGCCGGCATAGTTAGGCCAGCAAAGTTTGGCCAGCACAAGGGGCACCGTAAAGTGCGTTTAGACCACTCCTGGAGTCAGAGAGGGCAACACACAGACATGCGCCATCCTCCCTGACTCCGAGACTGGCTCAAACATACTTTACGGTGTCCCTTGCGCCAGTCAAACTTTGCTGACCTAACTGTGCTGGCCTAACTCCAGGTTAGGATTGCATCCTGAATAATTTTGATGATCACATTGACCAATTGTACTGGTCTAGAATCAGGTACCATAATTTAAAAGAAACAGCTGTCCTGCCTCCTTAGGAAAATCCATCACAGAAGCTGATGTCATAGCCATCAACACAATGTAAACCAGTAAATCAAATGTTTTCTATCTACCTTAACAGTAGGAGGGGATGAAGACCAGCAAGATTTCCTATATACTGTACATGGGAGCCAGTTTCTCCATTCCATAAGATCACACACATGATCAGCAGCCTCATAATAATTTTTGTTGCTGAGCTGCACAACTTCAAGCTGCAGGGAGGTGAATGTGTGAATTCTCCCTCCTTGACAGGATAGCTTTTGCACATGGAATGAGATTGTGTTTTTAATGTGGCTGAACATTCAAACATTTGATTATTCCCCACCAACCATCTGAAATGAGACTTGGGGCGCAATCCTAACCAACTTTCCAGCACTGACATAGCTGTGCCAATGGGACATGTGCTGCATCTTGCAGTTAAGAAACAGTCACAGAGGCCTACCCAAGGTAAGGGAATGTTTGTTCCCTTACCTCAGAGCTGCGTTGCCCTTACCCCGGTGCTGGAAAGTTGGTTAGGATTGCACCAACGTAAGCTGTTCCAAAACTTTGAGTGGCAGCTCTCTTGATCAGCTGGACCAGGGGGTCTCCAAACTTTTGGAGGGCATAAGGGCCACATTATATATAAGGGCTTTAAAATGGTGACCCTGATATCTGTGGGGGGATATCCCTGATATCCCTGATATCCCTGGAACAGAATCTCAGTGGATACTGAGGTTGACCTGCATTTATCCCCTCTTAGCAGGTTTCTGTGAGATAGCCCCACCAACTGCCAAGGGCCAGAGAAAAATCTTCTAGAGGGTCGATTTGGCCCTCGGGTTGGGGTTTGGAGACCCCTGAGCTGGACCACTGGCCAGGGCTCCCCATTAGAATTCCTACAAATTGTACAGGGCAATGGGTTTTTGGCGAGGATTCCACAGGTCCCCTGGCTGATTTCAAAATAAACGCAAGGCTTCAGAATAAAGACAGACTTTCCACAGATGCCCAGGGCTTCCGTTCACTGTGGTGAGGGCGGCAGGGGGCAGAAGGAATTGCAGGGCTTGCTATTGAGGACAACAGTCTCATGATGGCCCCCACACTCTATGGTCTTGTTCCACCTAGACAGGGTCTTCGGCATGACCCACAACCTCCCTGGCAGGTCAACCTCAGGAATTGTCTGCTGCTAGTCCCATGGCCAAGGGGCCGCTGCCCTAGAAGATGGTCTCTGCTGGGAGAGGTGGCACAGTCTTGGCCCACACCAGAAAGGCCTCTCCCTGCCTCTGGATCAGGAAGGGATGCCAGGCTAGTGAGATCGGTCCAAGTGAGACCCACCAAAGCTGCCAGATCAGGCTTCTAGATCAGGTTTGCTCCCTGACTGCACACCTTGGAGGCTGGGCCCCGACTCCTCCTTGCTGACAAAACCATTGGTCAGAGCTCCCCATTAGGATTCCTATAAATTATATAGGGCAGTGGGTTTTTGGCGAGGATCGCATGGGTCCCCTGGCTGGTTTCCGCAGCTCCCCATGGAGCTCACAGTTTGGGAACCACTGCTCCAGACTTTTTTTGTTTTTCTTAAAGTGAGGTAAAAGCCAGCACGACCCTTCAGAGTGTTGTTCTCCCCACCTTTTTGTTCATCTTTGGCCTCCCTTCTGCCTCAATTCTCAGTGTCGGCTTTCTTGGAAAAGGATCAGGAATCATTGCCAATGCCGCTCAGCTCCTCAGTCCAGGCAACCACTAGCCCTTTACTGAGCTCCAACAGGACTCGCAGGGCATCGCTCTAACTAGCACGGAAAATGGGGCCATGCTTCCACGGCAGAAACCATCAATTCCAAGGAAGCTCAAACCTCTCATTCTAAGATGGGGGGCACCCACTCCTATTTGTATCCCTTACATTTTGCAGCAGATGTGGAGAAAATTACACGTTCCTTGAAACTTAACAACCAAGTTTAACTCAATTTGGAGTTAATCAGAGCTGTGAGAGGCTTATTATTAATCTAATTGGCTTTTAAAAGAGTTTTTAACACAATACACTTGGAATTGCCTTTGTTTCGGGGGCTCCTTGCTGAAAAATTTAAGGAGAGATGCAAGCAGTGAGAAAAACTCCAATTATGTAACAGCAAAACACTCCTGAGCCTGGTTTACATTTAATCATGATAATAGAAGAGCAGGTTACTGGCAGGTAGCCAGTCTGAGCATTCTGGAGGCAGCAGTTAAACAGAAAATGTGTTAATGTCTCACAACCCAAAATTATAATTGCCGTTCATTACAGCTGTTAGAATAACCAGCTAGTTTGGCGAGTCCAATCTTCAAGCTCACAGTTCTGAGCCACACATACACACAGCGGCACAAAAAGCAGCAGCAAGACTGCTGGTGGGGTATTTTGGCCACACGGCACCAATTTCATGGACTCGCAATTAGTTTCTCAGCTAAATTCAAAGGGCTGGCTTTGATTTCTGAAGCCCTAAATGGCGAGTACCCAAGTACCTAAAAGGCTCATCCCCACTTACATGCACCTGCTTGTGGACTTTAGTCTTCAGAGGAGGTTCTGTGCCATGTTACACCACTATCCCATAGAATCATGCAAGGGACCTTGCAAGTTATCTGCTCCATGCCGTCAACTGCTCTAGCATACCTGACAGGTGGCTATCCAGCCTCTGCTTGAAAACCCCCAGTAAGGGAGAACTCATGACTGTATGTGGCAGATGGTTCCAATGCCGGACACCTGTTACAGTGAGGAAATTCTTCCTCGTGGCTAGCCTCAATTTTCTTCCTTAAAGTTTGCAGTCATGCCCCTGGGAGCCACAAAGAACAAGCAATCCTCTTCTTCTTCTGCATGGCAGCCCTAAGGACACTTGAAGTTGGCTATCCTACCTCCCACTTCCCAAGCTCTTTTAGTTCTTTCTCTAGGATTTGAGTTAAACCATGTTTGATGACAATGTCGAAAGCTGATTCAGAGCTGGTGCTCATAAGAGGACCCACCTGGTCAGATGGTTCCTCAGTGGCTTTAGAAGCATCCAATGTGCCCTCAAGAAGCTGGTGGGGCACCATGAGGGGCTCACTGCAAGACTTTGCTCCAGGGCCCCCAGGCGTTTTGCTGATGCTCCCTGGCTGTGGCATTCAACTACAACAGTGGGTGCCCTCCCTGCATGACAGCTAAAAACAGACTTCATGAGACAAGCTCTTCATCAGGGCCTTGCATTTGGAGACCTACTTTGTTTTCTGCTCTTGTGGGTTTTGCTCATATGGCTTCAGTGCTTGGTTATCGGCGTCATGATGGTTATTAGGTCACTGTGGGCATCCTCTCTTAAAAGACAGGGGAGAGACATACTTTAAACAAATACAATGTAATACAATGAACACCTAATTTAATGTTCTAATAGGGGAAATGATGGCTGTTGATACTAGGTCCTTTAAATCCAGATCTTCTCCCCCCCTCCCCATTAATCTGTTACTGAGAAGCTTCTGCTCTGCCCAATGAGGAATTCCACCATTCCTCAAGTGCCCTGGTGGAGAGCAGAGGGGCAATGCCAAGGCAGCTTTCTAAGGTAAGCAGGTCAGCCTTGGGGGCAGGCTTACCCACTTCCAGGGCTCTCATGAGGTGCTGGCACCAGAAATGCAACTCTTCCCTGCCCTTAACCAGGGTGCTCTAGGAATGGAAATGTTTCCTGAGGAAATGGAGGACCCTCTCCATTGCGAGAGGGGCCTGAGGAATGTTTCCATTTTTACAGTGCTCTGGGCTGAGGATGGAGAGGAGAACAGCAGCACTGAAGTGCCCCGGACAGTCATATATGCCTGCCCCAAGCCCCTCCCAAAACTCTCCTACTTTAAACAGTTGCCTCAGTGCCAGTGAGGCATCTCTGCTTCCTGAAGTACACAGGGGTCTGTTAAACTCCTACCTTACAGAGTGCATCTTCCTGAAGCTGCAGCCTTTCCCCAACTGATGACTTCAGGGCAAGCCATGTTTTTCAGGGCGTAATCCCAAGTTGTGCTGGACTGGTGACGCCGGCAGACCTGTGCCATATCCATATCCAGTGCACCTTAGGCACACTGGGGAGCCTCCCCAGGGCAAGGGCACATTCATGCCCTTGCCCCAGAGGAGACTTCAGCCTCCCCATAGGGTTCCTCGGATCTGCGCCTGCTGTATAGCGGGTGCAGGTCAGAGGGGGCCCATACGGGCCAGGGACAGATCCTTGGATGCAGCTGCATCCTTACCCCACCTCCTCCTTAGGCCAGCCCACCGGCCAGCCCACCCACCCCTGCCCAGAACCGCCTGCCTTCCCTCCCAGAACTGCCCTTGCGCCAACCGAGTTCAGCTGGCGCAAGGGCAGCTCAACGCCAGCACTCTTGGGCCGACACTACTGCTAGCATCAGCCCAAGAGCTTTAGCACCGTTGTGAGGGTGCCAGTCGGCCCCCCGTGTTGCTGCTAGTGATGTTGTGCCGACGCTAGCATGCAGCATCAGCGCAATGTCACTTCTAGGATTGCATCCTCAGAGTCTTTGCTGCAGTGCAAATATAGGCAAAAAATATAGAAAGAGCGCTAGTAAAAAAAATCAAGGTTGAGTTGCAAGGAGAAGGTTTAGGACTATATGCAATGCAAGTTGGGTCAGCCAAAGCATCACTCATGGAATTGACATGCCTCGCAACAGGGGGGCAGGACTGTGTGTCGTCCAAAAGTCCATCTGTCTCAGCTAACAAAATGTCATCCCTGGCAGATGACTCCAGATATTATAAAGTCAGTAAATATTTGAAAACGGAATAATAACTTGTTAATTATAAATTTTAATTGAGAAGCACTTCAAGCCAATATTACTTTTTGACAGTCGGCGAACCTGTTCCTGTGCTGCAGCCAACAAAATGGCTGGCCGGATTGAGATTACAGACCTCAATTTGCCCCGAGCGTTGCAGAGGTCTCCAAAGGAATCTGCGTTCTCGCCTTTCAGCTCTGGGAAGATTAAACAATGCAATGCACGGCTGACAGGCTGCCACTCAGCCCTGGTCTGCACTTGCAGGAGAATGAGTTGGACAGGGAGACTGCAAGCAGGGGGGTGATACTTCTGAATGCTTCTACAAAAGAAATCTGGACCCAAAGGAAAGTAGTACATGGGAGGGAAGAGTGCATTTGAGATATTTGCTGGTTTTCTGTTGGAAGGAGGCTTATCAGGTAAGGGAGCATTTAAAAATTGTGATTCCCCTCCTTGCTCAAGTGGAACAGTCCACACTGCCAGTTCAACATTGCCTTCAAAAGGGGATTGGATACCTTGCAGATAGGGATGGGTTTTTTTGGGGGGGTCATCAACACATAACACTAAATAATGAGAATTTCTACTGAAAACACTACAAAAAAATGAAATTTAGATCAAAATGCAAAATAACACCAATTTGCTTATTTTTCACAGTTGACACAAATTTAGATCAATTTCACAAAAATAACCACTTTTGTTTATTTTAGACACAGTTTTGAGGAATCCACATATAGTTTTCAGGAAGGGATCAGGAGGAGGAGTGGCAGAAACAGGAGGAAGCTTGCTTAAACTTGCATGAACATCCATGTTCACAGTGCATGCTGGGGTGACTCTAATGGAATGTGGAAGTAATAAGTAGCAGTTTCTTGATGCTCCAAGCAACAACCAGAATTCAGCTTAGGAATTTTTGAGCAGGTAATTTCGGCTGGTGTGTCTGTGCCAGTGATTGCTTGCCTTTGTAGGGCCTTTTTTATTGCGCTGTGTGTACCATTTGCAATAAAAATTTGGATAAAAACACATAACACCGCAATTTGCTATTTTAATCAAGACGTTTTGGAAAAAATATCACAAAAAAACCCTACCTCTACTTATAGAAGAAGCCAGGACTATCAATGGGTATGTTGGGCACAGTGGAACCCCCTTGCAAAATCCTTCCCTGAATTACAGCAATTGGGGCAGTGCTTTCATGTCCCGTTATGGAAGCAGGAAGGTAGGAGAAGAGCTCCACAAAGGAATGAACTTCACAGCTCCTCTCAGAGCAAGGAGAAGCTTCTCTCACTACTGGGCAGCAAGCAGCCAGATCTGCATGAGCCTGGTTTCTATGTCGGGCAGCTGGGAAAGCTCCCCAGCCGGCTGCTGGGAATCCTCTTTCAGCTTGCCCCAGCAGGCCAAGCCAGAATGCAAATGACGACGAGGAAAGGCCCCGATTAGCAGATTGAGAAGCAAAAAGTCTGTGGCAAAACACACAAGCCCCAAAACACTAATGAAGAGGGGTGAAGAGGGCATTGGCAGAGGAACTCCAGCAGGCTCCCTTTTTCCAGGCAGTCAGAAAATATTTTATGCAACACAGCAATCTAATTAAAAAATGTTGATTTACTCAAGAGCTCTCGTTTGATTGTTGATTAATACTAATTATATACATAAATCCGGGCTGACCCAGGGCTGAGAGATGTTGGGGCATCATGTAAACCAGACCTTGTGGGGTGGGCCGGCAGCCTCTCTTTATCCCCCTCCCATCACAGTTGAGATATTTATAGCTATTTGAAACTCAGCATGAAGTTTCTCCATC
Source organism: Lerista edwardsae (assembly GCA_029204185.1). Classification (NCBI taxonomy): domain Eukaryota; kingdom Metazoa; phylum Chordata; class Lepidosauria; order Squamata; family Scincidae; genus Lerista; species Lerista edwardsae. The sequence goes on from JAJKFI010000011.1 coordinate 20,600,728, forward strand.
AGGAGCAGAAGGCAAGGCTTCAGAGTAAAGACAGACTTTCCACAGATGCCCAGGGCTTCCGTTCACTGTGATGAGGGCGGCAGGGGGCAGAAGGAATTGCAGGGCTTGCCACCGAGGACAACAGTCTCATGATGGCCCCCACACTCTATGGTCTTGTTCCACCGAGACAGCGTCTTCGGCATGACCCACAACCTCCCTGGCAGGTCAACCTCTGGAACAGGAATTGTCTGCTGCTAGTCCCATGGCCAAGGGGCCGCTGCCCTAGAAGATGGTCTCTGCTGGGAGAGGTGGCACACTCTTGGCCCACACCAGTAAGGCCTCTGGATCAGGAAGAGATACCAGTGAGACCCACCAAAGCTGCCAGATCAGGCTTCTAGATCAGGTTTGCTCCCTGACTGCACACCTCGGAGGCTGGGCCCCAACTCCTCCTCGCTGACAAGACCCACCTTCACCTTTCCCCCAACAGGCTCTAACTTGCCAGCTGCTTTGCAAGGGTTCAGAGACATGTGCCAAGGCCAGCAGATGAGACGATCACAAAGGAGAGTGAATGATTCTACTGCCAACCCAGCGTGTACTGGAACTAAGCTGCCAGAATGTGATGGACACTCAGAGGCTGCTGCCCTTCCCGGGCATTTGCAGAGTCAGTGTTCCCCCAGCTGGACACTCAGTTCCGCTCCAGACCCTCCACTATCGCCCAGCAGCACAGATGAGCAACAGGATCAAGCTGAATCCGACACCTCTGGGCTTCTCTCAATACTACTGGGCAAGAGGAATCAAGAACAGTGACGTGACTTGATATCAGGGCCCCAACAAAACTTCATGGCAGCTGAAAACTGATTGATTGACACTGACTGGTGTTGGTGCAACAGCACCATTGCCCTGCTCCTTCTGCCCCAGCTGGACAGCCTCCTGGATTGCCTGGAGGCTGCTCTTGTCCTGCTGGACAGCTCATCAATCTTGCTAACACAACAGGGCATCTAGCCAGACTGCTCTTGAGTGCTGGGAATGAGCATCACCTGTGGGAGCTCAGGCAGGTTCCCGCAGGGGAAATGTGCATGTTCTGGGGGCGGGGGAGGTTTGCAGAGGAAGCAGCAGGAAGCAGAGGCACCAGTGTCTTTCCTGTTGTACACTATACACAGCTCCGGTGGTGAGCAATAGAAGAGCCATAAGCCCCTGGGTCTTAAAAATCTTCCTAGGCTGGTGTTGGCCGCAGCTGGCTTCTTGTCTCCTTGCTCCAAAGAGGGTCCCTCCTTCCAATACAGCCTCCGGGACATCATCTATTTATTTATATTGCTTCTGAGACATCAATTAGTGATGACAAGGCAATTAAAGCAGAACACCAGATAGGAGAACAAGCCTAAGAATGCTTCACACACACACACCCCTGCACACAAACTTTTGGAGGAAATCTATTCCATCTTTCCAATCAGATTTCATTAACACAAACCACCCCAGCAAAATGTAGCAATCAAACCGCAGAGGTCAGCAGAATGAACCTGGACATGACACACAGCTTGGGACCAGGAGAGCTTCAGAGATTAATTCTATTTGTCTTCAACAGCAGAGGTGCCAGGAAAGGGGGAAATTGGGATGCGCCTTGAAATATTAAGTGACCTTGTTGGGTGGGTGATACAACCGCCACTCTTTGGCTATCGTGATAAGGAAGCCTATTGATTGTGCAGCATGGAATCCCCCTCCCTTACACCAATATATGAAGAGTGACATCACCATGCAGGGAACAAGAAGACACACACCAGGAGTCCACTCATGCTCCAGCTAATAGGAACTCACTGACTGAGCCAAGGGGAGGGTGGGATATTGGCTGTAGCATGAGCAGTTGGCACACCTCCATCTGATACTGACCGACTAAGCAAATTAATACTAAGCACAGTATTTTGAACTTGCCTGAGTTCTGGGATCCATCCCCGAAGCCCTGTTCCATTCCACTGCCCCCTAGTTGCCCCCCTGGTAACTAAGGAGCACAGGAATGTGTGTTCTACTGATCTATACCGTCTCCCCAGGGGACAAAGAGGCAGGCCAGCAACACCCCTATCCAAAAAGAACTTCACAGCAGGCGGATCAGGTTTCTGAAGCTTTGCAACTCTCCCTTTTAGGTTGAAATCACAAACAAGCAGGTTTAAGACAGACACAATTCCTGGCCCTGGAGTTTCAGAACTGACATCCCACATCCTGTCAGCTGCATTGGCCGAGGAACAAAAAAAAACGGTCGAGGCCTGTAACTGGTATGTGCTCATTTGGATAATGTGTGAGCCCTACTTCTCTACCAATTAATGAAACAAAAAGAGAAAGCAGTTCATTAAGGGCGCCAAGGGAACCCGTACAACTGGGCTTGTTCACTATTGGAAGTGCTTCACTGGGTGGCCCCCTGTTAATTGTATAGAGAGTGGTGAACCAAGGTCAGGGACTTTTTGACTGCTGCTCCAACCCCTAAGGCAGCTCACCTGATGTCTCCTTCGAGGAGATTTAGGTGCCAGAGTAAGAGCTTTCTCATTTGCTCACACTCTGAATATATATTCAGATACTGAATTATGCTGTGGTTTGACATGGTGTGCCATTTTCCTGTTGCACTGTCACCTTTTCATGAGTGCTCATTGACAACTCTTCATGGTTTTAATTTTTAGTTACTTTGTTGTACAGATGGAATGGGAAGCAAATGAGATGTCAGGGGAAAAAAACTGAAGGTAGGTAAGACAAGAAATGTCTCTTAGAGCGCAAACCTAACCTGGTGTTAGGCCGGCACAATTAGGCCGGCACAAGGGACACTGCAAAAGTATGTTTGGACCACTCTCGGAGTCAGAGAGGCCAGCATACAGACGTGTGCCATCATCCCTGACTCCGACAGTGGTCCAAACACGTTTTACGTTGGCCCTGGTGCCAGCCAAACTTTGCTAGCCTAACTGTGCCAGCCTAATTCCAGGTTAGGATTGTGCCTTTAGAATCAGAAGTCTGGACTCTCAGCCATGTATTTTTAAAGTTTCTATTAAACCTTTTGACCAGCAGCGGAAGTGGAAGCATTTGTCCCCGTCTCTTAGGCAATGTTTTATACCAGGTGGGTGCCAGTAAGCCAGTAAGCCCAGGTGGGTGCACGTTATGCTTTCTGGGGCTTGAAGGGAGTCAGGTGTGTTGCAACAGGACTCTGACCCCCTAAGGTGGACCTGCATAATGTGCCCCCAGTACTGCTCCCCACCACCTGCTTTTGACTAGCTTCCTTGCCGAGGCGGAGAGCAGACCTCTCTTTTCCATTTGTCACCCACATGGTCCTTTTATTTCTCAGTGCACTGCATACAAGTTACGAGTCATGCTTGGGAACAACACCTCAACCTGTCTTGGCTGTGGCACATCCTTTGACAGATAGTACAATATCTCCGGCTTGTTCTAAAGTTATTTCAAATCAGAAATGGCCTTATCTCCCTCCCTTTGCTCACTCTCATACTCTATAGGCATAAGATAAACGTCTTGCCACAATCAAAATATTCCAATATGCAGTCAGGATATTTATTCAGGGTGTCCAGCGTTTTTAATAGTGATTTATTCTGCATACTTTCAGTGCTGAAAAGATACTGAAAATGTAACCTTCGGAGGGGAAGAAAAAAAAAGCCACCTGACAAAACTTCCGAATGCTGCATCCATCACTGTGCTGACATTTGCCAAAGCAGCGTCCCAGGAATAAACACTTTCAAATATTCTCTCTCCTGCATTTTTTATTCCGATTATACTCCGTCACAATACGGGCCCCATTTTACAAGTTGCCTTTTATGATAAAGATAGGAGCACCTTAATAGAACTGCGTTATCTGGCGCAGCCCGTCCAACTGTTCAAATAAGATACCGTCAACGGGCTGCTTACCTGCCTGATGCGCTCAGCAAGAAACTTCATGCAAAAGAGAAAAGTTCACATTTTTCAGCCTGACATTTAAACAGGCAGGCTGGTCGAGGCCAGGAACAATCCCAGGGCTCCTGACAGGTTTCTCAAGGAGAATTCACATGATCTCTGCCGACATGACAGTGCAGGTTGGCAAGGGTTACAGCAGCTGAATCCAACTTCCAGGCTCTTCGTTTAACATCTCTAAGGACCCAATCCTCTCCAACTTCCCAGCAACAACGCAGGCACACTGCAGCTCCGAGGTATGGAAACAAACATTCCCTTGCATGGAAGAGATCTCCATGACTGCCCCCCCTCCTGCAAGATGCAGCGCATGCCCCATTGGCATGGTTGCAACAGGCTGGGAAACTGGATAGGATTGGGCCCTGAACGTTTCACCTGAACAGCCATTCCCAACCACAGCTTGAATTCAGATTTAGGTGAAAGTGGGGTGAACATTGTCAAATGAATGAGGAGGGAGAGTGACCCTGCTCAGCAATACCCGACTCTTGGAGAATTACCACATCTCTACTGTTCCATCCCATTCCCCCCGCCCCGTTCCTCTCCTGAATTCCAATAGAAAAAAGGGATAATTTCGAACACTCGTTTCAAAATTGAAGCATGTACAATGTTACAACTTCCATTTCATTTGTTTCTTCCCTACCCCATTACCTATGTGCGTATACACACACACACACACACACACACACACACACACAGAGAGAGAGAGAGAGAGAGAGAGAGAGAGAGAGAGAGAGAGAGAGAAAACAGCGTAAAAAACCTCAAACCAATGTGATCATAAATATTGTGTATCAACATTCTTTTTATTGTGGGGATTTACTGATGAGTCGTGCACATTGATAAAGCAACAAATAAAAGGAATCTATATGGAACAATTGTATTATGCAGTCACGAGAAGTCTGCCTCTTTGCAATGTTTTAGCTATGCACACAAGTGTACATGTGTGCACCTTAATGCAGTGGCTCTCAATGGCACTCATATCAGGACCCAAAGGAAGTGATGCAATTAACCTAGAAGTGATGTCATGGCAGGAAATGACATCATCAAGCAGGAAGTGCTGTCATTGTGACTTAATAAAATGACACTCCTGAAATGCAAATTGGCATTATTGGACTGCAGCAATTGTACAACCATGAAACATCCCTGACAGAAAGCAGGATTAGGACAAAACGTTATGGAAAAGCATTGAACTAACAACAATTTTTTTTAAAAAAAAAACCCTCACTTGAAAATTCAAACTCACAAAAGAAATATAGCAAGAATACAGTCTGCAGCTTCCAAGATGGCTGCTCCCAGCTCTCCGCAACCCACCTGACATCATGTCACAACCCACCAAGTGGGTCCCAACCCACAGTCAACACTGCCTTAATGTAATTATGCTTGTGGCCATACATAGACTGCTTCCTTGCAGTGTTTCGTAGATGTACATGTTCACCAGTAGCAATTTGGGAGGGGTGGAGGGAAGAGACAGAAAGGCAAAGGAAGCAGCAGGAAGCACACATGCTCCTGTTCTCTACAAAATCCAGCGATATCGGAACAGTGGAGAATTGCTGATGTGTCAGTTTCACCTTGATAACAAAACCAGGCAATTTAATTCAGATGTCCAAAATCAGGGATGCAATTTGGAAGAGGAGAATTTTGGGAGCAGCCCGAGAGTGGGCTACATTTGGCACTGTATGCAACACATGCCCAGACAACTCCATCTCTGTGTACTTGCATAATAAGCAGTGCATATGGAGGGAATGAAATTGGTGATTTAGCACACCCAGCATTTACTGCTGCATTCCTTCTTTCCTTTTTACTTTTGTCAATAATTTGTAAGGCAGGCCAGCCTGGTAATTCAATGCTGAGGTGGTTACTGCCATCTGCTATAAAGACCTTTTTTATGACTCTGTTTTTAACACTGGTACTTACCCATCTCTGCTGACAAAAAGGAGAAAAACACAAACACGTTCTATAAATAGCAGAGGATATTTCGAAAAGCAAAAACGCAGAGAGAGCCTCACAGGGCAGAAGGTTCTCTGGGTCTGCTGACTCCAGCACCTACAAGCTGGAGAGCATCACCACTGCCCATGGCTACAAGCTCACAAGAGGCTGAGACAACATGTGAGACCAATGACTCTGAAAGAGACATGACAGGAGAGGGAGCAATGAGCGCATGCAAGTCAGGTGGTCCCATTTAAGGAGCAGTGAGCTGAACAAAAGACAGGAAAGGGGCAGAGGACCCCAGGGGTTGCTCAACATCCTCAGGAAGACTCCCCCAAGCAGAGGTGAACATTATTACCCTGAGTGGTTTTATAAAACAATGGAGAAAGAGGACAGAGGGAACTTTCCTCCCTCTTCCAAGGGGCCCTGAGTCAGAAGCTGGTAATGACGGAGAAACTAAAAGCTTAAGGATACACTTGTAAAAGGTGCTGCTTTGATGACCAGGCAAGTCAGAACTGCTAATATTGACACAAAGCCTGGCAACCCTGAGACCTGCCAGTCACAGAAGTCCACACTGTTTTAATTCCCGATTTCATCGGATTCAGAAAACCCTTTCAGACAGTGCGGAGGACCTCAGTGTCAGTGGCTGGATCCATTCCAGGACCCCCCACAAATACAGATTTCCACAGATAATCAAATCCACGGTCAGCTCTCCTGAACGTGACCGGAAGTGCTTTCTGGACAGCTCCTGAACACAGCCGGAAGACACTTGTCATTGAGGCCCTCCAGCCACAGGGCAGACACCTGTGTGGAGTTCAATCCACGGATGCTGAACCCACAGATAAGGAGGATCCAGATTTGCACTGGTCCACTGCAGAAGGAAAACAGTGCTTCTGAAGTTCTCCCCACTGAATTTTGCCTGAAATCCTGGAATTACTTGATTTTATTTCTGAAGTGGGATGGATGCCTCAGGAAACAGCCAGTGTTCCACTTTTTCCATTTCTGAACTTTGTGCTGACTGCTAGGCATGATGCACATTTCACTGCAGAGTCCAGTCTCCTCCTTTAGGCATCATCAATGTGTGCTGCAAAAAAGCTCTGCAAAAAATTAAAATTAAAAAGCCAGCCTGGAATTGTACCCATTTGTGTTTCTGATACAGAGGAGCTCATGTGTACATCACTCAAACACTACACAAAAAGAAGTGTGATGCCATTTTATTGCTATCCTCATGACTGCTTTTTGGGGGGAGGGGTTAAACCGGTCAGAGAAAGTTCATAAATGGGCTTGGTTGGTGTACCAGTCAAAACTTTGAAAATGGGATCCTGGCCATGATGATCACCTGATCAACCAGGAACAACACTGCTTCTAGGGGCACTCCCAAGCCCGTGTAGATGCAAATGAAAGAGAGAAACTGAGGGCACAATCCTAACCTGGAGTTAGGCCTGCACAGTTAGGCCAGAACAAGGGACACAGTCAAGTATATTTGGACCTCTCAATAGCACTCATATCAGGACCCACAGGAAGTGATGTCATTAACCTAGAAGTGATGTCATTAACCTAGAAGTGACGTCATGGCAGGAAGTGACATCATCAAGCAGGAAGTGCTGTCATTGTCGGAGTCTTTGAGTCAGAGAGGCCAGCACACAGACATGCGCCATCCTCCCCAATTCCGAGAGTGGTCCAAATACACTTTATGATGGCCCTAGTGCCTGTCAAACCTTCCTGGCCTAACTATGCCAGCCTACCTCCAGGTTAGGCTTGTGCCCTGAATGTGGTTGCAGCCCTCATGTATTCAGGTTAACACTGCAGGGCAAAGTGAACCTAGGGAACAATAAAAATGAAAAGAAATGTGCTGTCCTCACAGAAGGAGAAAACTGTTGCTACCTCCTTCCCGGAGAGCAATTTGCTCAGGGAAGTGATGACGGATCAGAGCCGCTGACTTCAGGGGAGCTCCTGGGAGCTTCCTGCCTCTTCCAGGACATCCTCGGATCTGCTCATCCAATTTCTGGCAGTGGAGTACAGACGGGCCGAGTCAGCACAAAAAGCTGACAAAATGATTCATGTCCCTGAGTTGGGCAGATAACCCTTTTTCGTAAAAAATTAATTGATGGCAGAGTACTCGATCCCAGAACATGCAAGCTAGACTGTACTGGTCGGATGCCAACTGCCAGGAAATCCACAGATCTGGACGGGGGCAAACGCAGAGCTCCTGCCAGCTTTTGTCAAGGGCCTCTGCCATGCTCCAAGGTCACACCAAGAGCTTTCCTTAACCATTTGTGCAGTTCCTGGTCTTGGACTCAGCCTCATCATTTGAGATGCAACAAAGCACCTGTCAAGGGGAAGGAAATGCCCCCTCCCTGAAATTTCCTTCATAAACAGCAACTCTTCTTACACGAGAAGTTAAAAAATCCAAACAGGCCCAAAACAACTGGGGCAGGAATGTGGGGTAAGAGCCTGCAATTCAGGATACACTCTGGCCCCAGCTGGGCCTGTGCTATGACTCCACAAAACATACCATGAAAACTACAGCTTGGCATTTGAAGGAATTCAGCATTCTGATATTCACATCTTTCACTTCATAAACAAACAAAACACTCACGTTTCTAGCCCTTATGATAGCAATTCCTAAATCAAGGTGTTTGGTGTGGGAAGATGTAGGCTGCTGGGAGGAAGGTAGCGGTGGCCTCGAATTGATACCTTGTCGAATGTGCTTATATTTGGCAGAATCTCTTTTTTCCCTCCCATAAATCACTTTGTCTGTTGCCCCTTTACTTCTGGAAATTCCCTCCCCAAGCTGCTGTTTGTTGCAGGAGCCACTTTGGGAGAAATAGCCACTAGGGGAAAACTCCAATAGGAAAGGTTATTCCATCTCCCCATGTGGTGCAGACCAGGCCCCTGCAGCTGGTGTTTCGGCACCAGCAAGGCAGGCTGCAGTAGACCCCCAAGTGCCAATCTTTGGCCTCTAGGTTTGCTGATTAAGCTGAGCATTTCAGGTGCAAGGGCACTGCCCTGCCTAAACTCCTTATCCCTTTCCCCAATTGCTGCTTTGGATCCAGACACCTTGTTTGGTGCTCAGGACCTTGTCCCCTTTGGAGCACACCTCCATCTTCCTGCCCATATGGGCCAAGAGCCAACTTCCCTGGGACCTCCCAACTGCTCCTGAGGCCTGGCAAAAGGATTTAGGCTTCACCATCTCAGCATTTTATTGGCCTTTGAGCTCAGCCAATTTCCTCCTCCCTTTAACTGAGGCAAAACGCAGATTTTTTTTAAAAAAAAACACGTTTAAATAAAGCTCTCAAGCAGCCAGCTTTTCAAAACAGATTGAGAACTTTTTTTAAAGATCATAAATCAGCAACATCACAATCCCAGGCATCAAAATGTCAAAATACATCTCAGTGTTAAGCTTGGCACCAGACTGGGGAGGAGTCGCGGTTTATGGCAAAATATATTTTGAGAGTTACACAGAATTCCAGGGATGTTGTGCAAGCCCCCCACCCACTGGGAGAACTCAGCAGCAGAGCTGTTGCAAGGTGGCCTCAACACTCTGGAACTCACCACCACCACCACGGCCCCCACCCTGTCCTCCTCCTGGAAGGCTGTGAAGCTTCGGCTCTTCCATCAGGCATCTGCTCCAGGAAGAACAACACAGCCGACTGCCAGACAGTGCAGTTCTTCACTGCTTAATTATCCCAGCACTGTCAGATTTCTTTGAGTGTTTTTTTTTACTAATTGCTTTATTCTTAGTACTGTATTTGTTTTATTTTAGAACCAAGTCACTTTGTGCTGTAGTTTATAGAAAAACACAGAGTATAATTTTGTAATTAATAAATATAGGCCATCACAGACAGAGCACCTTTAGAAATGTGTACGTAAGAACGTAAGAAGAGCCCTGCTGGATCAGGCCAAAGGCCCATCTAGTCCAGCTTCCTGTATCTTACAGCGGCCCACCAGGTGCCCCAGGGAGGTATGAGACAACAAGATGCTTGCATCCTGTTGCCACTCCCTTGCACCAGGTACTCTGAAGTAGCCCACTACTAATGTAAGGGGGTTGCACAATCCATCATTGCCTATAGCCCATGATGGACCTTTCCTCCAGAAATCCGTCCAATCCCCTCTTAAAGGCATCTAGACTGGCAAAGCGTTCCACAGATTAAATACCCAGTGTAACTGGGGGGACGACAACAATGGAGGCAGCAGTTTTTGGCCTGCTTGCAAAGCGCATCACAAGTAAGCCCCTACTTCTATTGGTTCCCATTAAGAAATTAGCTGCTCCTCTCGAATGAGGAGGGGTTGAAGGGCTCTTCAGGACTTCCCTATATGGCTCAGTCTGGTGCCAAGCTGGAGTGCTGGAAGAACCAAGATCTTGCAACCACCTAACTCCCTGTCCACCTTATCCTGTTCTTGGTCAAACCGCAGGGCTGTATTATCCATTAGGCTGAAGCCTAGGGGCCTCACAGGAACTAGGGCCCATCAATTTGGCACTGTTCCTTGCACCCTAACCCACCCTGATGCTGAAGCACAAGGCTTGAGCTGGGCCCTGTCACTCATGGCAAATGGCAGCAAGCAGTCCACCAGGGAGCCGAGCCATGGCAATGTGGCGCTCCTGCAACAGCCCAGCCTGGCCCACAACACCCGAGGTCGGTCAGCAAGCCCAAGCCTTGTTATGTGTTCCCTGTGTGGTTGGATGCCTGGCCTTGCTTCTGGGGGCAGGCGGAGTGGACATCGCAGGGCTAAGCATGTTCAATGCACCATGGCTGAGTGGTGCCTGCGCACTCAGCCACCCATCACCCCAGCTTCCAGAGGCAGGCAGCGCAACACCAACACACACCAGCTGGCCAAGGCTCCCCACAGTGCCAGCTGGACCCACGGCATGAGCTGCCCGCCGGCTTGGGAGTTGGCAGAAGATGGGGAGGAGCAGAGGGATGCGTGCAAGGACAGGAGCAGAAACAAGGGCTGGGGAGATGCCCTCCTTTTCATGAAGAGTTTCGGAGGGGGCCCAAAACACCTGAAAGCCTAGGGGCCAAGCTGTGGGTTAATATGGCCCTGGTCAAACCTCCACCAGGTCTAGCACAAACAACTGCTGTCCTCCCTCACCACCACCGGGCTTCTCCTGTTGACCTCCACACCTTGGCTGCCTTTTTCACATGCTTCAAGACACACTGGAAAAGAGGGAGAAGCAGCCTCCTAGTAACTCCTGATCCCTGGTCCCCCCTTTGGAACAGAATCCCTTCCTGAGATTCTGGCTGGGAGAGGAGGGGTTCCTCTCCCCAGGAGTCCTCTAATAGTGCCTGGCTCCTTTCCCTCGCCTCTGCAGCCACAGAGCAATGCATACAGTGTACAGTGTATACGAAATGAACTTTTAAAATCACCGCAAAGCAACTTGAATGCTCACACACCCATCCCAAAACGTCCTTTGTCCTTGTGTGCGATTTCTCTGCACCTTGTTTACTTGCCCCCTCTGTTCAGGCAGGATGCAAACGCTTTTGTTTAAAAATATGGCCAGAAAGGCCATCTTAAGCGATGTGCGGATCCAATTCCAGCTCGACAGAGATGTAATCACAGTGCTTCCAGGATATCTGCAGAAATGGCAATGTGGGGAGAGAGACAGAGAGAGAGAGCAAGCTCCTGGCATATAATCTCCGCCATCTCCCGGAGAGCGCCAAGCTTATCTTGAGGTCACAGCTAATTATGGAGCCTAATTTTTTTTCTTCCTCTCACTCCAAACTGAATCATAACACTCTTAAGATCGAATACATTTATTATGGTGACTCTCAACCAGAGAGTATTAAAAACTTGTGAAAGTGACTTTGCAAAGTGCCACACAGTCACCAACCTAATGAAGCAGGACCTCTAAGTAACTGAGAAATAATTCCTGTATTATGAAGACAGCAACTGAGAGAACAAGGAGAGACTGGGTGGGAGGAGGGGGCCCACCAGCCACAAGATGCAGAATGTTAATCCACATGCCCCCTTGTCACCCCATGTAACACCACTACATTGTTTGCAAAAAGCGACAAGATTCAACTCCAATTCTTCACAATGTTGCCCATGAGAAAGACAATAAGCAGAAGGAATGACGGCACCATTGTAAGGAAGTCTTTTGGTTATGCAGAATGACCTCACTGGCGCTGGTGGTACCTTCATGCTTACAAATCTAATTGGTATGGAGAAAGTAGAGTGCAATTGCTCATTTTGTCCCTTTAAGCCTGATCTCTCCAAAAGATTTGAGGTGGCTTTCAAATATGAAAGCCCTCACATCCCATAATCATCTAAAACCACCAACACAACAAAGACTGCAGCACACCACCACCAAAATCAGTTGCAAGGAAGGACGGACCAGAACCTCTGTTGAACATCTGCAAACCAAGACACACCATTGCTGGCAAGCCCTTCCAAAGCTGGAGGAACACCACTGGGACAGAGGATGCTCTTCAACTTAGGCCAGGTCAACGTGAGGTGGGAAGGGAAAGGTTGTAAAGAAAGCTGTGTCGGTGGGATTCTTGCACCACCTCAGAGTGCAGGGATAGGCTCATGCCTTTGAAAGCTCCCCTCCTACATAAATAGTCCCTGCATTGGGGGGGGGGGGAACAGCAAGAGAAAACAGTCCAGCCCAGCCCATCCTCCATGTGCTGCTGGCTACACGCACAGAGTTTTTCTTTCATGTAGAGGAGAATTTTAAAATGGCACCTCCCCACTTCCTGGTCTGAAATGGAACAGTCCACCCTACCACCTTGGGTTGCTGCAGGTGTAGACCCAGCTCAGCCTCTGCGAGGGATCAGCTTTGATTAGAGCACCTGATCTTGGGAGCGGGCTCAAGCAAGCCTGTCACAATGTGACCCAACCCTGCTGGTCTTACATCAGTTCACCAGCCCTCTCCACAAAAGGCCAGGAAGGCCTTGGAATGCAAGAACGTTCCACAGAACACACCGGTGGCCTTGAGGAAGCCTGCCAGAGCCCAGTTCCACAAACTAAGTGGAACTGAGAACACCCAACTCCACTCTTCTGCCCCCAGATTATGCAAAAAAAATAAAAAAAAATAAAAGACTTGGGTGTCACTTTAAGTACTGGGAGACAGAAGAAGCACCACAAATGACTCAGCACAACCTTAGCTGGACAGCAGCTGATATGCAGCGAACCAAAACCTCCTCTGCACCGAGGCACTCGGCAGATAACCCGCCCAGCAATTCCTGCCTCCTTCATAGTGGCTTTCAAAACATGTCTTTCGGTAAATGTTTCAACGGCAGCAATCTCCAAACGGTAAACAAACCCAGCAATTGAGGCAGATCAGTTTGATGAGCCGACTTGTCCATGCAGAAGGAATCTGCATTCCACAGTCAGCCGGCCTGCGGTGCCGCCGTGCTGGACAAAACGACCTGGAAATGAGTGTCGGTGCTAATGCAAAGGGTGAAGTGACATTACAGACTCAAATGATGTTCTAGCAAGGAGCGTGTTACTGTCACCTGGAGGAGGGGAAGGACTGCTGCCGACACAGTCATCACACAAAACGACAATCTGCAGGTGTACCAGTGCCACTAAAACAACCTGCAAGAGAAGAGCCACACACTGGAGAAACACGTGGCCACCAAAAGTGACAATCGTGTCTAGCTCTCATCCCCCAGACTGGGTGATTGAAACACTTGCTGGCTACGGGCCTCATTCTGCCACATTCCCCCTCATGCTTCATAATCCTGGCTGGTGTCAGCACACAGCACAGCAATATTGACAAATGGCTTTGCTATGTGCCTTGGAGAAAGCAAAAGAGAACTCAACATGGCAATGTATTTTCTGTGGCAGCCCCATACTTCATGGAGGGAGAGGTGTGCCGTTCAGTGGCAGGGCAAACAGAGGGTCCAGCCCCTGGCAGCATCTCCACTTGAAGAGATACTGGGATCCAGGGCTCAGAAGGGCTCCTGCTGTTGTCGCTAGCTGCAGGAGAGGGTGCCTTGCGCCATCTAGCATGGGGTGAGACGCCGCCATACATTCAGTGCTAGAAAAACGTGCCGTCAGGTCAGGCCTGCAAGTGGCAGAATGACAAGGTGCATTCACCTGTCTAGGAGGTCAGTTCTCAGCCAGACCCATGACCCGAAAGTAGAAGCTGACCTAACGGGGCTGACAGAAAAATGTGAGGGAATTCTGAGAGGCATTAAAAGAGTTCCGATAAGACTGATAATGTTTCCTGCAATGCACCTCTAGGCCAGCCCTCCATTCTGCAAGCCAAGCACTAGATTGACTCTGGTTCCAACTGTGCCCCAGAGCTTTCCCATCTCTCACCTGCTGGATGCATCCAAACACTCACTCAGGGCCAAGTTACCTACAATCATCCACCCGGGCAGCTGTCTCTTGCATCACAGCTAACCCAGGGCTTGTGATGCTTCTCAAAAAGCTCAGCTGCACCAAGCACTGAAAAGAAAATAGCCAACTCCCAACAAGCACCTTCTCAATGCCACCCACTTGCACGAAACGCATAATTGGTTTTCTTATTCACTTCTCTCGTATGCAGAACATTATTTGTTTTACTCAGAAGTAAGCCTATTGTGTTCAGTTAATGGTTAGACTGTTCAGTTAGGCTGTACTCCTATCTTACTCACTGGAAACAAACACCTCTGTTCTCTTTAACTTGGCACTGTTGGGACATGTAAGCTATGCTGGTCCTGTTTGCTCTGTCAGTGATCGTTCTATGAATTTTCCTTGGGAACCAGTGACAAGATATGCCCGTTCTTTGCTGGTGCTTTCTGTCAAAATAACGTAATTGAGTTTGAAAAGAAGCCAGATGGTCCCCCTTCAAGTGAGCCGGCCTATCACACGGGGAGAGTACAGGAGATGGGAGGCTGCTTCAGATCATTCTTGCAGCAACTGTCGGCATCAAGGGCATTCTCTCAACCTAGTGTGTTGTGGAAGAAGGAAAAAAACTATTGCCACATCTCAGATCCAACACACATATGCACAGCACCCTTTCCTTACAAGCTGTAGCTGGACTGCACCACTTTAAAGTGAACCAGGGGTCAAAGGCTGAAGGTTTCAAGCTTGGCTGCTGGATTAGACCAAAGTGAGCCCATCTAGTTTAGCATCCTCTGGAAGGTTTCCTGCTACTAACATACCTGAAACTTTCATTATTTCCCTTAATGTTGTCGGCCATACACTCCTCAAATGACGTTTTTGGCTTCCCATATCACCTTGTTACATTTATTTTGCTAGAGTTTGTGTTTCTTTTTGTTCTTCTCATCAGGGCAAGACTTCCATTACAGAAGGAAGCTTCCTTGCCCTTTGCAGGAAATGGAGCCTGACCCTTACTTTTTATTTTGAAGAATTTATACCCCACCTTTCCCATGCTGAAGCAAATGCCCAAGGTGGCTTACACGGGCAGGCTAGTCTAAACCATCATTTTTCAATGGGTTTTGTTTTTTTTACAAATATACAGTATTCTGCAATTCACCAAATCCTCAGTCCCAGATGTAGCCTTCACAGTGTGGTTCTCTCCTCTGGCCGTGTGACAGCGAGCTTCAGCAGGTGATTGTAAGTCTAGCCTGGACAGGTCCTCAAGGTTGGACTCCGTTCTTTGGCCGGCTGGCTTTCTCACAACATTTCTGCACTGGCTAATCAGTTCCACAGTGACTCCGTTCTGCCACAACAGGTACTGCAGCTTGTCACAGCCTGGCATTCTGTCTCCCATCCAAAAATAGACCACAGATTCTTTCCACACTGTGTTAAGGAGGGCTTATAGAGCTGGTGCCAACCCTTCTCCACAAAGCTCAAGCCCTTGTACCCTGAAAGGTAGCTCTGATCTCATCCGTGATAAAAACCCTACTCCTAAGTTGACTTTCTATGAAGGTTTCTTGTCCACTTGATTTGCTTTGCCATGTTCCCTGGTGTGTACATTTGGAATGGAAGTGTTTCTGGGAAGAAAATGATGGCTGCCTTTCAACAGCAGTAACAGGGAGAAGAGAAATACTAAACATGAAGCCTACTTCACACATCCTGAAATGAGGGACAAGGGCAGGCGGGCGCATGAGAGAGAGAGACACCACAGAGGATGAGACAAACCTTCTCCCCCATCTGGGGATATTAGATTTAGCTCCCTCTCAACTGAATACCAGACCGTAGTCCTCTCAACTGTTCCCACAGGTCTTCAGAGGAACCATCTGCTGAGAAATGAGACAGCAAGTCTGCATCAGCCTCTCCTTTTCATCTATGTCAGCTCACCTTAGGTTCTACGTCTGGGTCAGGCCAGGGCAAGACAGAAGCTTGGGAACTGGCTGAGATATTTATATCTAGATGGCACGCACCACTCAAGAGGTGTACCACTTGAATGGTTTTCGCTCCACTGAAAGGGATATTTTGGGCTTCTTTCTTGCAGCGGCTGGTTTCATACTGTGCACATTTTCAGGCTTCTGGGGCTTATTCTGAGCCAGCTGCTGTAGCAGCACTGGCCAGTCCTATGGTAACCTCTTTGCTGCGTCCTGTGGAGGTGGAAAATGCGTTCTCTGAAAACAGCCAATAACAAGGAGAAAAGGGGCAGCTCATCAGGAAGCTGCATACATTCAAACAAAAAGGAGAGGTTTTTTGTTTGTTGTTGTTGTAACCTTTTGCTGAAGTTCTGTGAAAACAGCTCCAGGAGGAAGATTCAAGGTTTCCAAAAACCTAACGGAGATGCTAGAGCACTCCGCACTTACCCCAGGAAATTCTGCAGGCAACTAAATGGCTGTCAGAAGGCTGCTGTAACAGGTCATTGACCTTGTTCGTAACTTTGAGGTGGAAATCTGTCCACCTCAAAGAGCTACAATGACAAAGAGTACTTTGCACCATGCTGACTCCCCAGAAACACAACCAGCCGCACAGTGGGAAAGGAACAGCACCCCAATCAAATCAGTGGAAAGCTGGAAATCCCCCCCCTTGCTTCTGCAAGTCTCCTTCCCCTTTCTTTTCCCTCCTGAAAACCCAAAGCACATCCCTTTCCTGTGCACCTGGATGAGAGGGCAGGACCCCAATTCTGCCTTCTGGGGGAACGATTCCAACTTAAGAGCCTTTCAGTAAATGGCCCAATTTCTATTTAATGGCTTACACCAGATACTCCCTGGATGCAGAAGATTGTTTAACAAAAGGATAGAAAGAACTTGAAGGGCTGATTTCTCTCAAAAGCATTTCTCGGACCTCAATTTTGAAGTGATGCAGAACTGCTGCATCACAGGCATGGAGCGAGCAATTAATCCATGCTAGGACTGGCAAAAGGCTGGTTCACACAAGCTAATTCACACTGGATTTCTGGAAGTGAAATATACAAATAAACCCCCCTAATCGCTTCTAAGCATTACAGCCCTGCTGTGGGAACTGCATTCCTGTAGGCTTCTGCCATAGCGAGGCCATAACGTTTAGAAGATCCACAACCCAATGGTGCAGAGAATCGCATGGGTCTTTTGCACAAAAACAGAGCCCCTAATCCCAACTAGGCACATGTTCCTGGTGGTTGACATGCAATGGAACATTAAACACACACGAGTCACCTCTTGATGCTGAAGTCATTGAATGCTACAGATGCCTGCAGGAACCAGCCCCAAAACAGGAGTCAGTTTCAGGCTACGGTCAACGCAATGCATCGGTCAGAGGGTTGCCTTTAAAGATTGTTCAAAGGCTCAAGCTGATGCTGAATGTTGAACCCATTTCCTAGCGCAGGCAGCAATGAATTCATATTTATTAATGTATTTTAAGCCATTTTTCACTCAAAAAAGCTAACCAAGCTCTCAGAGAAGCTTACAGAAATGCACACAGAGGGTCCAAGGATTCCACCCCAGACCATTCCAACAGCTCTTCTCCAGCTCAGACTGTCCTCCAATTTGGAGAACAATTCCCTCTACATTTGCAGGGAATCAGGTCTCTCTCTTTCTTGCACCCCAGGAAACTGGGGCTGCTGGAAATGCATTGCCTCTTCAACTCAGGCATCCCACTCAGAAGGAGCAGCTATTGAGAAGGTTCTTTTCTTTCTGGCCACCTGTCTAACTTCAGAAGCCAAGGCACACAGAGAATGCCCATGGCCAGCAATCTCTGAATCTGCAGGGACAGTTATGGTTGCAGGAGGTCCTTCCACTATCACATGCCCAGGCTTCAAAAATCACATCCAGCACTTTGAATTGTTCGCCTGCAGACTAACGAGAAGCCAGCATTGTTCTTTCAGAACTTTTAATTCTTCGGCTTAAACTGGCTCATTAGCTTTCCTGGGTACCCTTGCGAATCAAGTAAGATAGAAAAATGGCACACAGTTCTCTTCTATCCCCGTCTTCCAAAACATTCATTATAACATAGGCACCGTTACTGCCTCCCGCTTAGCCATCAC
Organism: Lerista edwardsae; assembly: GCA_029204185.1. NCBI lineage: Eukaryota > Metazoa > Chordata > Lepidosauria > Squamata > Scincidae > Lerista > Lerista edwardsae. The sequence continues at coordinate 20,618,882 of JAJKFI010000011.1, forward strand.
TTTCTGAGTTACAGAATCCCAAATCTTTTTAGCTTCTCCTCCAGTAATTTTTCCCCCACTCAGCAGCAAGTTAAAAACAAAACAAAACACAGTAACCTTCCTCAGCAGTTGAGCCATCACACAACATGGTTAAAAAAACACTGAGAAACAACTACTTAAGGGAGATGAAACTGTTCTTCTCTGCTGACTGGCTTGCCTTCATCTAGAGTTTTTGCCACACACACCGTAGCCAACTTCCCAGGCTAATAGGAGAAGTCAGAGGCGCAAAACCCGAGCCATTTATTAACTTCTTTTCAACATAAAGCCTGCCTCACTCCCAAGAACCCAGAGCTTCTATGAATCCACAGTGTGGACAGTTTTGGAATACCATGTGCCATTCTGGTGTCGTCGTCCCCCCCATCTCAAAAACAATGTCAGAGGGCTGGAAAAGATGCCAAGAAGGGCAGTCAACAGGATTGGGGATTGGCTGGAACATCTTCCCTAGGGAGAACTGCTAAAGCATTTGGGGCTTTCTGGATTAGAGAGGCAGTAAATAAATGGTAGGAGAAGCGCATAATAGAGGTCTATGAAGCAAAACTGCACATGGAGAGTTTTTCACTCCCATAATACTAAAACTTGGGGTCTTCCAGGAGATGCAGGACAGACAACAGAGAGCACATTCCTAACATAGAGTTAGGCCAGCACAGTTAGACCAGTAAAGTTTGGCTGGCACCAGGGCCACTGTAAAGTGTGTTTGGGAGGAGTCAGGGAGGATGGTGCACATCGGTGTGCTGGCCTCTCTGACTCCAAGAATGGCCCAAGCATACTTTACAGTGTCCCTTGTGCCAGCCAAACTTTGCTGGCTTAACTGAGCCGGCCTAACTTCACGTTAGGATTGCGCCAAGTCTTCTTAATTTATGGGATCAGTGGTCACAAGGTGCAGCACTGGCCATTAACTGGGAGTGAATGGTTTTAAAAGGGAGCGAGCAAGTCACAAAAGCTGCTAGCTGCTGAACCCCATTGGGGAGGCTGCCATTACCTGTAAAGGTAAAGGTTTCCCCATGACCAAATGGTCTAGTCATGACCGACTGTAGGGGGTGGTGCTCATCTCTGTTTCAAAGCCTGTACAGTTGGCGTTTTGTACGAGGACAAGCTTCTGTGGTCATGTGGCCGGCATGACTATGCCGTAGCACACGGAATGCTGTTCCCTTCCCACTGAAGTGGTCCCTATTTATCTACTTGCATTTAGGTGCTTTTGAACTGATAGGGTGGCAGGAGCTGGGTCAAGCAACGGGAGCTCACTCCGTCGTGCAGTCTTTAACTCCCAACCTTCCAGTCGGAAAGCCCAGCAGCAACGGTTTAACCCGCTGCGCCACCACGTCCCTATCAATTACCTGTAGAAAGGAGTAAAAGTGGGTAAGGGATGTTGCCTTCACCTGCTGCTTGTAGGGGTTTAGGTTGTGTTTGCATATCGATAGTTTTGGACAAGTCTCCAAGGAGAGAGAATCCCAGCCAGAACTGATGGAAACTATCCAACTGAGATCTATCAGACCTCCAGTCGCTTCCAAAGCTGAGACTACCCAAACAGAATTGCTTCCTCCTCTCCTCCTCCCCCATCATCCCATTCCTCTTTCAAATAATCAAAGTAAAAGGCTACTGCACTATTAAAGAGTCTCTTAACGACTGTCCTGTCCGTGTTGAATTAAATCTGTTGTTAGACAATGTCCTGTTACATTTTTCCATAAATATAGTTAATTAACATGCTGGCAGACCAGTGAAACTTTTATTAAAAACAACCCTGAACAGAACCTGAGGTCTTGGCAAGACTGCAATATATGGGCGGAGGGGAAATCTATGAAGACAGATTATGTGTGGCAGAGGGACAGAAGGAATCCTTCACCTGAGAGAATCTTCTTCTATGTGGATATGATCCTCTTCCATTGGCAAAGGTAGAGGGGGGAACCTTTGACCAAACGAGGTCCTGATTCATGGACAGATGGAAGGAAGGAAGGAAGGAAGGAAGGAAGGAAGGAAGGAAGGAAGGA
>JAJKFI010000011.1:20620915-20642531 GCA_029204185.1 Lerista edwardsae
AAGGAAGGAAGGAAGGAAGGAAGGAAGGAAGGAAGGAAGGAAGGAAGATACACCAACCAATGTTCTCATCCATCTGAAATGCAATGTGAACCAGTTTGAGGGTGCAATCCAACCTGGACTTAGGCCGGCACAGTTTGGCCAGCCAAGTTTTGGCTGGCACAAGGAGCACCGTAAAGCGTGTTTGGACCACTCTTGGACTCAGGGAGGATGGCGCACATCTGTGTACTGGCCCCTCTGACTCCGAGAGTGGTTCAAACAGTCTTTATGGTGTCCCTTGTGCTGGCCAAACTTAGCTGGCCTAACTGTGCCAGCCTAACTCCAGATCAGGGTTGCGCTCTGAAATGGATCCAACTCCCATAATCCACTTGCCCACAAGATCCCAGGGAGCTGCAGGTATATCAGAGATTCCTGGTTATCAGATTCCCAAAACCATATCTAGAGAGAGCTGTAGCCTATGAAAACTTGTGCTGAAAGGAACTGGTTCATCCTTAAGGTGTTACAAGGCTCTAGGTCATCTTTGCTACAACAGACCAATATGGCTCTCCCTGGGGACCTTTTCCTCAAAGCAACAGTTCCCAGGGACCTTCGACTGGGAATCATGACTGTTCAAACAGGTATGAATGTGGTTCAACACTTGTAATGTAAATGTGTCCTCTATATCTGCTCATAGTTGTGGGACTCAATGTGGATCCAATTCATACTTCTTGAATGCCCCTTTCAACATCCCTGCATGTAGAAAACTAGCATGCCAGGGAGGAAGATTGGGCTAGTTCACAAGAATGTTCCTAATTGTTACAGCTTAAAAATATGGTTCACTTATGTTAACAACAGTGGATACACTATTCTTGATCACACTCTCTCTCCAATACCAAGAAAAACTGAGGGTGAGATTCAGCCCATTGGCCACCCATGTGCTAAAAGACATATGTTTGTAAGGCTCAAAGGAACACAGCCAAAGGATGCAAATCCAAAGGTCAGAAAACTATTCATTCAAGCCAAGCCTGGATCCAGCCAGAATATCAGAAGTATGTGGAATCCTCTCCCTGTCTACATTGGAAAGAAGAACGCTGTGCTACAAATCAGCCCGCAACATGCAAGGCTGGCGTTCTACCGTCTCTGCTTGCCCCCGACATTGATGCATTGGCCCGTCACTTGTATTTACAGTGGGATTTAAAATATACAACCTCATTTCCCTTGTAAACACACCATCCTCCTGCCATCTGTATCACTCAGTGTCACCGTCCCTGCTGGGATACGGCAGCAGTGACAGCAAACCCGGCAATGCCACCCTGCTCCTCTGAGCCTGCAACAGCAAGTAGAAACCAAGAGGGAGCCAGGAGCCATGCACAGAACTGAAAGGAGCAGCCGGATTTTAAAATATAATCTCGTACTCAGTGTGCCCACCGTCAGAAGCTGGAAGCCAAAGGTCTGTTGACCAGGTAAAGAACTAAACTCTTAGACCAAGACTAGCCAATCCAGAGGCTTGCTACTGCCTACCGATCACGGGGGGGGGGGGGGTTTGATGCTGCACAGTCCTATCCCCTGCTGTACCTTGAGGAGGGCTCTGAAACCCTGCAGAAAGTCCCCAGCCACTGAAAAGCTGAAATTCCATCTGGCCAAAAGAGCAAACCAAAAATTATGGGTTTCATACACTGGAAACCAAGGATTTGCTCTGTTTTTTTGAACAGAGGGTGGAAGCTGGCACAAAAAGTGGCATTGACCACAGTCTGCACAAACTACCGCAACAGAGCACGGATTTTGTTTTCAAAGCCTCCCGAATACCTGTGAACAGAGAGAACAGCTAGGTAGAAGTGCGGACACAGCTAGGGGAGCCAGGCCTTAATTGCACTGCCTTCGCATCTCCAAAGAAGAATTTTGTCACCTCCAGCCTGAGCCTCCTTTCAGCTCCCAAAGCCACAACCTTCTTTGCATGGAGTCTCCAGCCTACTGAGCTCCAAAGACAGGACCCGAACTTTCACAATATTGCCTTCTGTTCTCTCTCCCATAAATCTCACCTCCATGCAAGCCCTGCCAGGCCATCTGATGGAATGCTCCAAGGAGCCTGGATGCACACAGACCTGCCCAGTGCTCAGGAACTCCAACTGAATAGGCAGGGGTGTGTGGATACAGCTCCATCAAATGCATGGAGATGGGAGAGGGGTGGCAGGTACACCAGTGGTGGCAAGCAGGGTCTGGTCTCACCCCTTTTCCCAGATATTCACAGCCACATGGAAGAGGAAACAAGCAAACATCAAAGCATGGAAAACATTGTTTATGTCATAAAAATGGAAACGTCTTGAAAGCTGGCCCATTTGGGCACCTTCCTGAAACAGGGTGTTGTTGCCAGTGGTGATAGTTGGCAACTATTTCAGCAATTGCAAAAGAAAAAGGAAGCGACACGCACCCAAAGAAAATCTCATCCGTCAAAACACATGATCTGCTCCTACAGCCAAGGCAATGTTTATGGCGTAAGCAAATACCGATCAGACAAGAGAAAGACAAGATCTGTGCCTTGATATTCTTCTTGACTAACAGATAATCCGACCACCTGAGAGCATGAACTGCACTGTTCCACAGTCAGAAGAACATCCCATCATTGGAAGTATCCCTGGGGTGGGGCGCAAAACAGCACAAACTATCTCCCTGGCAGGACTAGGAGCAAGCCGGTTATCTAAAATCCAGCAGGCGTCAAAGCAGCAGCAGGAAGCTTGCTGCTGCAGCCAGCCAGGCCTTAAGGACAGCGTCTTCCCTTGTTCGCATAACAAAGAAGCAAACTTGACAATCCACATATCCTGTTAAGTAATGCTACCAACAGCAGCTTCAGCCACTAGCCCACAACTGAACCATGGCTGGAAAAACTGGGGAAGGCCAGTTGTGGAGGGAAAGAGAGGGGCAGTCACTGGATTTGAAGCCATTTTTCAGTCTCGTTGTGTGGCTTTGGGTGATCAAAAGGAGAGGACACTTACCATAGATGCCTGGAGGATAGGCCTATCCTATCCCATCTGAGATGGGAGAGGGGGATTTAATGTGTGTGAGATGGTGCCTGTTTGCACTCGCTCTCTCCCCTTCCTTCTTTTCCCCTTAAAGGCAACTCAAATATTAATCTGCAGTCTAAATGCAAAGCCATAAGTCAGTTGCTGGCAGCTCATGGGCCAAACTTGGATGATGAAGGGCATGAAACAAGGTCAGCACCGGGCTCCAACCTGCACCCCTTCCTCTCATCTGTGGGGAGAGAAGAGGTAATGCATCAATGTGTGGTCTGATTGGTTTCCAGGGTGGGAAAATGCAGAGAATGAGGTTGGATTGCTAGACAGCCATCCATTTTTCCCCACAGGCATCCAATTCTCCAGTTGTTGCAAGGAAAGGAAGGAGGAATCCCTACTGAAAAAACTTTTCATGTCCCAGTGGAGACTGGAACATCACACAGAAGGCTGTTAAGTGGCAAGGATGTGGAGGAGGCTGGCCTGATACCACAATCGCACTCATTGCCAACAAGAACGGCAAAGCAAACCAATCGACAAAGCTCACCCTGGGGAGGCCACACCTGACAGCTCATCAACCAGCCACTGATGGGAAGGAGCTAAACAGGGCCTTAAAGGGATCAGCTGCCCTCCATGAGTGGCAGGACAAGAAAATTATTACCATTGCAGAGCACTGAAAAATTGAGGTGAAGAGACAATGACTTTGCAAGGGTAACAAGGGAAACAGCCGCTTCTCGAGTTATAAAACAAGTATAAATCTTTCATTTTAAGAATGAACTGTACAAGGAACGTTCCAAACACCGGGAGACAGAGGGCCACCCAGGTATATGGGAGGACCTATTTGGTTGGAGGAAAAGCAACACAGGACTGAGGGCACAATCCTAACCTGGAGTTAGGCTGGCATAGTTAGGCCAGCAAAGTGTGGCCGGCACAAGGGCCACCGTAAAGTGTGTTTGGACCACTTTTGGAGTCGGGGAGGATGGGGCACATCTGTGTGCTGGCCTCTCTGACTCCAAAGTGATCAAAACATACTTTACGGTGTCCCTTGTGCTGGCCAAACTTTGCTGGCCTAACTGTGCCAGCCTAACTCCAGGTTAGGATTGTACCCTAAGACTGACCCAAGATGCCCTTTCGGCACTAGAACAGAAGTTCTGCTCTACCCAGCTCCCTAATCGCTCTTGGATGGGTCAGCATTTGGGGAAGGATGGGCTACTGGTGAAGCACCCACACCACCTTACAAAAACGACAAATTATCCACAGCACTGGCCAGTTTAAGGAAAAATTACCTTGCCAGGTCTGCCAATAATGATTCGATCCGAGATTCTCTGACCTGAATAAGGCTTAATGGCAACCCTCAACTGCCCAAGGCTAACCATACCTACGCAACAGTCCGCTGTCCTTATCAAATGGCCAATCAAAAATTCAGACCAACAATGTCAGAGACCAGCTGAGATCCTTGTTTGAATCCTTGCCTTGTCACTCACGTATGCGGACATCAGAATCCAGCCTCTCCTTCACTTACGTCGGAGACAGTCACTGACATTCAGGTTCTGTCTCTGTAACATTTGCACTGCTGTTGGAAGGTTAATTAAAATGTGGAAATGTCACAAAGGTTCTCCGGGTGTTCATTCGCAAACCCCTTCAGCGAATCCTAAACCTATCAAACAACAGCTCTGGAGAATTAATGTGCCTAACTATCACAGGGGAGTGGGTGGGAATTACTATTACTATTAAAAAACAAAACAAACCCTTGAAACCATGCCAGCAACACACAGCTTTTCAGAGTTCATGGACTGTTTCAATACCAAAAAACACAGGCAACCGAACACTGGATGCATCGTTTCATAATACAGTTCAAATCTACGATTAGGATTTTGAAAACTGCAACTCACAATGCCTGATCAACAGTGTGCCAAGACTCACATTTCCTGCGGGTGGAAAACCCAAAGTCAACCAGGCTCAAGCCCACTGGAATCAAAGGGCTTACGGCAGTGGTGAAATTCAGCCACTTCTCACCAGTTCTGCAGAACCAGTTGCTAATTTTAGGTTGGGAGAGGGAAGAAAGGCAGCGGCCGCCCTGAAGGACATAGAACCAGTTGTTAATTTATTTGAATCCCACCACTGGCTTATGGGCACTGAACTCTTCAATGGATTGTGGCCCCTGGCATTGATCTGTTAGAATAGAAACAAGAGGCACAAGCTTGTTCTAAGAAAACTGCGCTCTTTGGAAACTCCTCCAAGAGCTCACTGAAATACTGCCTTGTTTTTACATATAACATGTTTATCCTGCCCTTCCTTCAAAGCTCTCAGAGCACCACACAGCACCCATTCTTGTCATTATAATGAGGTCAGGTAGGATGGGAGAGAGTGTCTCTCTCCCAGTCTCAGTGCCAAGGCTGCCCAGTAAGTCTCATGGATGCAATGGAACTTCCCAGTCCTAGATCAGGCACTGGTGCCTCCTTCCAGCTGCACTGTAGTCACCCCAGCCATGTATGGCAGAAGGCCCATCCAGAGTTTGATCATGCTCCTGTTTTCACTGCAAATAGGATTGCCTAACACCATGTGTCGACAAAAAAAGGCATTTCCAACGAGCCTGGATCAATGGGTGTTTCAAGAATCAAAATTACAAAACCATCTCCAAAAAACAGGAAACCAACAAAGGACCAACCGATTACAAGCACCCCCAATAAATCTCTTTAAGGTGCCACAAAACTCTTCATTGTTTTTGCTGCAACAAACCAGCACAGTCACCACTCTGGAAAAAGGAAGCCGATACACGTAATTCCAGTGTTCCTCGAGATGTCATTTTGTGGCGCCTTTAAATCATACACTGCAGTCATGGGGGGGGGGCTGTTTTGGCACAGCAGAACACTCCAGCATCATGATTAAGGTATACACTGAAATGGAAACAGACCAATGCTCTGTTGGGGTTCACCCAATTGACCAACAGCTTGATTCTTTTGCATGAGGAAGCCCAGCTCATTAACAAGACCCTGACACCATTTCAGAGCTGAACCTGTTGAAGACATTTGCAGAATCTGGCTCATTAAATAGAGTTTGAGGAGGGAGCCCAATTCAGCTGTGGACAGTGTGATGCAGCCTCAAGAGGACACACCTATTCTGGGGGATTACAGAATTGCTGCTGGGGAACGTGTGGTCAAGAATGTTTAGCTTTACATAAAATGAGTATGATCCAATCCAGGTTAAGCATTCCGCTCACATCAATAGAAGTGATTCAAGCATTTGGTTAGCTAGAAACTAATGGAATGTTAAGGCATGCGACTTTGGCAGGATGGTGTCCAATGTCCATTATGTCAACTGAAATAAGATTTATTGCAAGGGACCCTATCATCTTTCCTTTTGGTAGGATATTTAATGCAGAATTAACCCCTTCTTTTACCTCCAGAATGTTCTCTTCCAAGCCACGAGAGCGATACAAGGTGACACACAATTTACTGCATCCACAAGCAATGACCGAGGCTTCCTTCTGGAGATCCATACTGAATGGCACACACAAGGGACATGTTGCATAGAAAATGGTGTGGCTGGAGCTCTGCGGCGGGCTCCCTGCTTTGCAGAATCTCCAAGCAGAGCTGGGAAAGATGCCCTGCCCAGCCTCAAACCCTGGAGAGTGTTCACTGTGAACAGCGTGCCAAGAGGTCTTGGGTAAGCCTTGCCTGCCCCTATTTTCAGACAGAAATTTGAGGCATACTACTGGGCTGCTAGATGAAGTCTGTTTTTCCTGACATGCCTATACATGACTTTTGTGCACACAAACAGGTGATCCATGCCAGGGTACCTATTTCTGCACCACAGTGGGTGCAGAACATTGTCAAACAACAACTGAGGGAAGGCCCCACACACACCTACAAATGATGAGTTCTGGAATGGCTAGCTCAGTAGTTCCCAAATTGTGCACGATGGCAGTTGAGAGTGCCACAGCCAACTCAGGGGCACCATGGGACCTCCCCGGCAGCCTCTTCTTCCTGGCTTTCCCAGGTGCTGCCATCTTGGATTGCAAAATCCAAGATGGCAGCATCCAGGAGCCATGACCATGGTAAGTTTGGGAAACACTGGGCTAGGGCAATACCCCAAGTACACAGTACCAACCTATCTGTTCCCTGCCTCTGTTACTGCCTGGATCCACCTGCTACGGATAACAAGGAACCTCCCTCTACCTCCTCCTCCACCACCACATCATTCTTGCCACTAGGTGCAGAGGAAGGGTATAGCCTGGGGTGGCGCGAGCCATGGGCGCCGGCAGCGGCGGGGCGCCATTGTGCGGAGTCCGCAGACAAACCCATGCGCTGTTTGGCCTACCCGCCCTCCCTGGCGTCCATTCCACTCCAAAATGGAGCTATTCCGGGCACAGGGAGGCGTGGCTGGGCGACACACGGGGACGGGGCAACATGCTGGTGGTGTGGTTTTTCGCCACCCTGCCATGGGCGCACTGGGGGCTCCGTTCGTCCCTGACTAGGTGCTGCAATTTCAACAAGTGAATTGCATTTTCTAGATCAGGGCATAGCCCTGTGAATTTCAAGGGGAGAAAATCAAGCCAGGGGGGAGGGGTCGGTTGGAATGGTGGGAGCTATAGTCAAAATGGTCTATGTGAATGTTAGACTTTAAAGGTATATTTTTTAATTAAAAGGAAAAAGACAAAAGCTGCGATGCACTATCATAAAGCAGATAATTTTACAGCTGGATGGTCTCCCTCTGATGTACTTGAAAACCATTTTCAAGCGACATAAAGTTTAACATACCGGTACATCTGCCTACCCTCTAGATTCTACATGGAATTTTAAATTTAATTATATTAAAGTATTGTTACAGAGTGCCTAGCAAGAACGCTAACCAACTGGAACTGCAAGAAAACCTGTTTTGTTTTGTTTTTTAAAACCAGATCCTTCTTTTGAAATCTGCTTCGCACTGGGCTGAAAAATCATTTTGACACATGGATTTATGCTGCCGCTCTCTATATATTTATCGATTACCAGGCAATCCAGCCTGGGCCTGAAAATGTTTATCCACTTGTACACTATTTGCTGGCACAAGTCCTCCCTGCTCCCATATCTTATCTCTGCCCATGACTTGAAAGCCTCTGCTTAGATACTGCCCAGAAAACAAGGCCAACAAAATTTATATATAATCTCATTAGCAGCGCAAAGGACAGGGGACTAGACCTGTATATTTTGTTGTCCTGTTATTTATAACTTGTCCTATTCACGGAGGCTGAAGGTGAGTAAAATAATACCAAGTATTGCAAGATAAAACGGGCCACAAAAAATACAAACTGCAAAAAGTTAGAGAAGAGAGAGGCACAATCCATCAAATGTTACTCGGGATGAAGAATATATACATTAACTGTCCCTGTTTGCCAGGGCCATTTCCTGCTTTCTCAGTAAACCAGCACAAAAGGACAAGTCAAGACTTCATCAACGTTTGGCAGTGACAAGGGCTTAGGTAGAGGAACTTGGTGTGAGAATTGGGGTTACAGCATTTAAGAATGCTCCTATTTTCAGGTATGTCCCTATATTTGCAAGAGGTGAAAAGGACTTTTATTGGGCTGTGCTGCTTTGCACTCTGCAGCGAGCAAGGAGTGGCTTCCAAACCCAAGAGTAATACATAATAATTGTTACTATTAACAAATGCATTTTTTCTTCATGTAGCACCACCAACATGCTTTGCAGAGGATAAAACTTGCTCTGTGCCCTGGTGTCATTAGGCAGAGAATCTTCCCTGTCCCCCATACACTGCCAAGGATGTGGAGCCAGAGGCAAGGACACACACAGCACCACACCATCACCTGCGAAAGGGATGTTCTCCAAGAAGGAAGTGGACCCTGCAGTCCAGAAACTGGACCCTGCAGTCTTAGTTGCAAGGAAGGAGGACCACACCACAGGCTCCAGTACCTGAAAGGGCCAGGAGGAGCCAATACAACCTGGTGGATGATTCTGGGATACCAGCCCCAGGAGACATCCCACTTGAGAGGTCTGCAGAGCTGGAGGGAGCTGATCCACACCTACTGGTCATACCACCCACTTCCAGGCCCATCACATCTGGGCCCCCAGGAGCCAGTGGACACTATTGGTGGAACACCTCCTTGGCTCTAGTGTCCAGGCCGAACAGCTCCCCTGAAGTCTCTGCAACCTTGCCCTCAAATATTAGGCAAGACACATTACCTGCCTCACTGCTCAGTAATGAATCCCATCACTGTAGCTTCAGTAGCAGGAAGAACCACACAGGTAATTGAGCACATGCTCCTTTCTACTGCTTGTTAAAAGAACGGGATTTGATGCAGGGGCTGGCAGCCTTTGAAGACAACCATGTGCTTTCAACAGAGAGAACTCTGCACCATCGAGAGAGAGGCAGGCCCCTGCCCCCTGAGCTTACAAATTGAAGTTTCAGTGTGGAAAGGTATTGAGTGAGGGCCACAAGACACTTTCAGGCCCATAAAGTAGCAAGTCCTCCAACAAAACCAGAATATGTAACTGTAGTGGTTGGAGGCAACTGTCTTCGGTGGTCACCAGATGCACCTTCAAAGCAATGGGAGCTTGGTAGTCTCAGAGGCAATGGGTGTTCGGTTCTTAGATTGGAACGCACAGCTGCAGGCAGTTGCAGTAGAAAAAACTGAAGGGTGATAGAGCTGAGACTGCTTATCCGGCCCCTTTTTCCGGCTGTCAGGGCTGAGCTATAAAACAAGGGCTTGTTGCAGCGAAGAGACCTGCTTGCAAATTGCAGGAAGGAAAACCAGCCCACTAATGCCTTCCGAATTACCTTCATGCTTGATGGTTCAGCAGGAACCTGAAGGAGGCATTTGCCCTCAACTAAACCAGGACGATCACAAATCCCGACACCACCTCTCCAGATGGACACACCATCATGCCACTTCGACATCCTCCAAAGTCCTGCTCTAATAAGGTTTGGAAATAGACCTCAAAGTCCAGGGCTCCAAACAATTAGCAGCTCCAGAAATCATTGTTAGCAATGTTTTTCATCATCATCATCATTAATTGCTCAAGAATTTGCACGACCTCAGCAAGGGGAGAACAAGCTGCTAAGGATGACAGAGCAGAACTTTGCATCCTGGTTCAAAGCAGAGGACACTGCATTGATCTTGGTCACATGTGAGTGGGGGGCCATGGGAAAGTCACTGCCTCAGTGTTCTGTTTTCACAATGGAAATCCTCTCCCCCCATCCCTCCCCATGTGCAGGCAACCTTGACCACCTATATCCGCTCAATACACCCTAACTCACAAGGCAGTAGTGAGAATAAAGGCAGGGGGGACGTATGCCACCCGTAGCTATCTTGAGGAAGTGTGATCAGAATAACACTTAGCAGGACTTGCATTTCTCTCCCATTAATGCCCACCTGTGACCAGAAGGTTGGCAGTTCGAGACCACGCGACCGAGTGAGCTCCTGTCCCAGCTCCTCCCAACCTAGCAGTTCAAAAATGCGAGTAGATAAATAGGTACCACTTCGGTGGGAAGGTAACGGTGTTCCATGTGCCTTGGCGTATAGTCATGCCAGCCCCATGACCACGGAAGCTTGTCCTTGGACAAACACCAGCTCTTCAGCTTAGAAACGGAGATGAGCACTGTCCCCTAGAGTCGGTCACGACTAGACCATTCGGTCGTGGGGAAACCTTCACCTTAATGCCCACCTGTAGGACACCATCAGCTTTACAGACTCAAGGAGCCCCAGTCTGCCTCAGTGTTCCACTGTTGCTTTTTTGCAAACTGTTTTGGGGCTGTTTTAGGTAGTGGGGGTGGGGCAGGGATGTCTTTAATCTGCTGATTTCCAAATGTATCTACTGCTGCATAATTAATGAATGCCTCAAATACGCAGAAACCCCTACTTTATTTTAGGATGGCCCCATTTTAATTGCAAACAGTTCCAGTAGGTTTAGAGTCCATAAGACAAAAGAGACTTGCCCCAAAATGTTGCATTTCCTCCACCCTAATGCCCAATTGTCCCTGTTTTTCTGTGAGAAAATATTCAGACAGGCTAACCATAAGTCCAAGTTGTGAGACTGCCATTTAAAATTAGCATGACTGAAAAATAGAATAAAGCCTAACAACACTGGAATGGGCCAACCAAAACATTTCAAACACAGCAGTGGTGAATGCTCATGAGGCTGCATAAACAAGCTTGTCTTGGAGACCTCTCAGCAGCACCAAGAGATGTGGCCTGTGGAGACTCACCCAACGGTAAGCATTCCAGGGTTTGGTAGATGCCCTCAAGGAGGTCTCAGGTCTTCTGTACTTCAGACGTGGACAGGACACGGTGCAGGGCCTTAGGAACCTACCCTAAAACAGAGGCAGGTCTGCAAGAGACTAATCCTGAGATATCCAAGCCTTAAGGACTAAAGGCTTTAATACCAGAAGCTTAAACTGAGCCCAGAAACAAAAAGTTAAGCAAGGTTGATGGGAAAAAAGATTAGCTTCAAGTGACCCAATCATCAGGCCACCATGAAAGCCCTGGCAGCTGCCCTTTGAACCATCTGAAGATCCTGGGTGATCTCCAAGGAAAGATTTGGAAACGGCTCCCTTCCAAAAAGCCAGATGCTCAATAAGCAGGAGGGGGAGAAGTGGCAGGGTAGCTTAGGCGAGGAAACGGAGAGGCACATTTCTACAAAACAGAGCCCAGGATGCAGCCTGGAAGCACACGAGGTGGGTCTACTGCTGAGGCTAAGCAAGCCTGGTGCTTCTACCCATCTGGATGGGAAGCACCTGACGCAAGTTGGAGATGGGGGAATAGCAGCCTCTATGCCTCTGAGTCCAGGGGCTGCAGTGGAGTTTCAACGCAGCACTCCCCCCATTTGTGAGTGATCCCCTGGCAGGACTACCAACTGCCAGGAAAAGTAAAGCCAGAAGAGACTGAAGCCCAGAGGGGGGGTGTGCCAATAAGCCAGCTGCTGAGAGAGTTTGTCTGCATGGAAAGAGGTACCAGCCGGGCTGGGGCTTCCGTCTCATCAGTCATTGTCCATTAGGCGGAACAATTAAACCCTTAGTTGATGCTTACTTTACCGATTGTGTTCACAATTGCCTGGAACAAATAGATGGGTGGCAAATTGGAAGCAAAGTATTTAAAAACGCGAGAGCCATGCCTATGAATTTTTAAACAGGCAGCGCTGCATCCAAAAGGTAAATGTCAGACCTCTCCGTCAGCTCTGGGGGGAACCACTACAAATGCACAAGGCGGCTGCAAACAAGTGGCTAGAAAACGTTTCCTGACCGGGAGACAGTCCCGGCATAGCTGAAGCCACGCTGGGTTGGGAGGAAGCAGGTCCGGCAAGTTTTCTGGTGTGGGCGGCGAGAAGGTCAAGGAACAGGCTGGAGCTGCAAGTTCAACCCAGACAGCAGGAGCACACAACGAGTCAGGATATTTTGTTTCCAGGAAGCAGCTAGCTTGTCCTGAAGGGGTCCTCCCCAGGCCTACTGAGCACGCTCCCCAGCGCTGCTCCTTCCCTGAAGCACAGTGTGCCTTTAGGAGCAATCTTCTGCCTTTAGAGAGCCCTTCTCATGTTCGTTCCCACCTAGCAAGCAGGCACTGGGGGAGCAGGAGGGTGTTGAGCATGCTCGTCCCTGGGGGAATCCTGCTCAGAGCTGCTCTCCAAGAGTACCAGACCAGCAGCCCCTGCCTTGAGAGACTCCTGGCTTGGGCTCAGCACCAGGGATAGGGTCTAAGGTGGCTGCATCTCTGCTGCAGGTTCTCCTGACCTATCTGGTTCTAATCTTCTGTGTCAGGGTCCTGGGCAGTGCTGCGACAAGGAGGCGCTCGGGACAGACATCGAGAAGACAAACAGGTATGTACTTCTTCAGGTGATGAATTGCACATTTCTAGGCAGGAATGACAGAACAGAAGAAAGAAAAGAGTCGCTTTAAAAGGCAGCGGAAGGATGAAGTTTACACTGTGTGTGGAAGCAAATAATAAAATATCCTCCTGCTTAGCCTAATGCTTAATCCAGTCCTCCAGCCATCCAAGGTAACTAAGGTTCCCAAGTACAAGATTTAGCAGCCCAATCCTCCTCTCCCTGACCTCCGACAGACAGGAGCCCCACTGTGCCTCTGTGTCTTTTCACCCACCGCACTTTAAGAAATGCTTAACCCAACACACAGTTAAAAACATGGGGAAAATATTTCCATTTAAATGCAAAGTGGATACGATAAGTTAAGGACCGAGATAAAGGGATGCACGAACGATTTCTCTCCAGGTAAACTCAGTAGGCAATGCTCCACTCATTTCACTCCCCACTTTCCCATCAACTGCTTGCAAGTTGTTTGCTTATGGGTCTTGAAATTACGTTGCTGGCTTTTCCCTTTACTGCTGAAATTGGCTTCAGATCTCCAGCCAGGCAGGTTCCGGTAACAAGTTTTTCCAAATATCAGACATTTAAAATAGAGAGACAGAGATGCAAGAACCCCAAGCACCAGACTTTTATCTGCACAGGTGAGCTGGCAGTAGCAGAGGAGACCATTGGCAGCGGAGGAAGGCCGTCATTAAGCATTCATCGGCCCAGCAGGCACCCAAAGCATAACCATTCAAACTCCTGGCGTCAAACACCCCACCGAGATCCCAACAAAGCAGCTAAAAACTCACAGCAAGAAGAAACAAAGAAGAGACACCTCCGTGATGAAACAAGCCACACAAAAGCAGCCGTGAGAGGAGATCAAAGTGGAAAGATGAAGCTGGCAGCAGAGATGCAGAGCAGCAGAATCACACTTTTGCCAGGATGCTAGTCCTATGGAGACACCCAAGAGCACCAGCTGTGTCACATTCAGATCTGGGAGTGACTGCACTGAAACACAGTCATCCATTGGCATACTGTACAGGGTCACCCAGGGTCAAAACGGTTACATTAAGAGGCATTGGGGTTAGCCTTTGTTTATTGCCTTGAAGTTCAGCAGTTGTTCTGGAAGGAGCTCCAATCAGGGTCACGGCATGTGAGTATTTAGCCCTTTCCACTCAAGCTGTTATTTTCAACAAAAATCCCCCCAGCCCCAGGAGGTAAACTGCCATTGATGCCAACAGAAACTGCTTTCCAGGCCTAACAACTGCATGAGAATTGGCATTTTGGAAAGTGGCAAATACCCACTCCCCAATCTGGAGCACGTCTAATCCTGATCAGTCCGCTCCTACAGCTGGGCAGAGAGAAAAACCACACCAGATCAAACTACACATTTGACTTTCAACACACCTCTTGACATCAGTGCTGCTGCTGCTGTTGTTGTTCAGTCACAAAGTTGTGTCCGACTCTTCGTGACCCCATGGACCACAGCACACCAGGCCTCCCTGTCTTCCACTAGCTTCTGGAGTTCGCCCAATTTCATTACTGCTGGGAAAACCATAGCTTTGACTATGCGAACCTTTGTTGGCAGAGTGATGTCTCGGCTTTTTATTAAGTTGTCTAGGTTCGCCATAGCTTTTCTCCCAAGAAGCAAACGTCTTAATTTCACAGCTGCAGTCACCATCTGCAGTGATCTTGGAGCCCAGGAAAATAAAGTCTGTCACTGCTTCCATTTTTTCCCCTTCTATTTGCCAGGAAGTGATGGGAGTGGTTACCATGATCTTAGTTTTTTTAATGTTGAGCTTCAAGCCAATTTTGGCACTTTCCTCTTTCACCCTCATCAGAAGGTTCTTGAGGTCTTCCTCACTTTCTGCCATTAGAGTAGTATCATCTGCATATCTGAGGTTGTTGATATTTCTCCCAGCAATCTTGATTCCAGCTTGTGAATCATCCAGCCCTGCCTTCCTCATGATGTACTCTGCATATAAGTTAAATAAGCAGGGTGACAGTACACAGGGTTGTCATACTCCTTTTCCAATTTGAAACCAATTGGTTGTTCCATGTCCAGTTTTAACTGTAGCTTCCTGACCCACATACAGGTTTCTCAGAAGACAGATAAGGTGGTCTGGTACTCTGATCTCTTCCAGAACTTGCCACAGTTTGTTGCGATCCACACAATCAAAGGCTTTAGCATAGTCAATGAAGCAGAAGCAGACGTTTTTCTGGAACTCTCTTGCTTTCTTCCTGATCCAATGAATGTTCGCAATTTGATCTCTAGTTCCTCTGCCTCTTTGAAAACCAGCTTGCACTTCTGGTAGTTCTCGATTCACATACTGCTGAAGCCTAGCTTGTAGGATTTTGAGCATTACCTTGCTAGCATGTGAAATGAATGCAATTGTGTGGTAGTTTGAGCAATCTTTGGCATTGCCCTTCTTCGGGATTGAATGTAAACTGATCTTTTCCAGTCTTGTGGCCACTGCTGGGTTTTCCAAATTTGCTGACATATGGAGTGCAGCACTTTGACAGCATCATCTTTTAAGATTTTGAGTAACTCAGCTGGAATGCTGTCTCCTCCACTAGCTTTGTTGTTAGTGATGCTTTCTAAAGCCCACTTGACTTCACACTCCAGGATGTCAGGTTCGAGCTCAGTGACCGCACTATTGTGGTTATCAGGAACATTTAGATCGGCCTTATATAGTTCCTCTGTGTATTCTTGCCACCTCTTCTTAATTTCATTGGCTTCTGTTAGGTCCCTGCCGTTCTTGTCCCTTTATTGTGCCTACCTTAGCACAAAATTGTCCCTTGATATCTCCAATTTTCTTGAAAAGATCTCAAAACATTCTATTGTTTTCCTCTATTTCTTTGCATTGCTCATTTAGGAATTTTGCTCATTTGCCCTTTCTCCCTTGCTTTTTGCTTTCCTTCTTCCCTCAGCTATTTATAAAGCTTTGTCAGAAAGCCACTTGGCCTTCTTGCATTTCTTTCTCTTTGGGATGGTTCTAGTTGCTGCCTCCTGTACAATGTTACAGACCTCCGTCCAAAGTTCTTCAGGCACTCTATCTACCAAATCTATTTGTCACCTCCACTGTATATGTATGGGATATGATTTAGGTCATATGTGAAGGGCCTAGTGGGTTTCCCTACTTTTTTCAGTTTAAGCCTGAATTTTGCAATAAGAAGCTCATGATCTGAGCCACAGTCAGCTCCTGGTCTTGTTTTTACTGCCTGTATAGAACTTCTCCACCTTTGGCTGCAAAGAATGTAATCAATCTGATTTCAGCGTAGACCATCTGGTGAAGTCCATGTGTAGAGTAATGTGTTCTGACAAAACTCTATCAATCTTTGCTTTGCTTCATTTTGTACTCCAAGACCAAATTTGCCTGTTACTCCTATTACCTCTTGACTGCCTACCTTAGCATTCCAATTCCCTGTGATAAGCAGTTTACAGGCAAAAAATAATACAGTTAGACATCCCACTCCTGATATTTATTTTTATGCCCTGCTTTTCATGAGAAAAGCAGCCTACACAAAAAGTAGTGAACAATAAAACACATTATAAAAACTAAACCAAGTAAAGACAGAAAGAGCTGTTTTCTAAAAAGGAGGTCGGGTCTGCATTCAAGATGGCGACGGACTAACACTGCCTTGATGCAGCTCCCACTCTTGCAGGGCAATTGAAGCTGCAAAGAGCTGCAAAGAGTCTTAAGTGTGTACATAAAGGCCAGAAGAGAGGAGGGAGTCCATCTTCCCTTCCATACCTGAGGCATATCTTCAGAGTAGAGTGCCTGGAGGAGTCCTGCTTAATCTCTGTAAGTGGAGGGCCAGAGAGAAGATCCCACTTGCTGATATTAAAGAATGAAGAGGTTCATACAGGAGCAAGCAGTCCTGAAGGTAACTTGGTACCAGGCCATTAAAGACTTCGAATTTTTGCATGTGTTGTGGTCTTCACTTTGCTTCTGATAAATGCATCTTCCTTTTTGTGAATGAAAAAAATTTTGTGTATTGTTTTACTTGCAGTTATTTTAAATGAAAAGAAAAATTCAGAAAAGTAGCCTTGATGATACTACATGTACGATTGTCTCAAGAACCTTTTGCTGCACAGGAAAAAAAAACCTTAGGCAATCATATGTACAACTGAATCAAGGTGCTTTGTTGCAGTTTTATCAATGCACATTAGTAATGCCACAGCAGGGGTGGGGGAAGTTCCCATGAAGCAGGGGACCTAAAAGCTGTAGAAGTTGTACATACTCTGTAGAAATCATTAATAGTAATTTCATAATCAAACCGGAATAATTATGGTCAAATCAGAATTCTCCCCAAGGAGAGGGGAATTCAGGGCAGAGATAACCAAAGGAAGGAACAGGGGAGAGTCCTGCTTTTTAGTTCAATGAGGCTTAGGAAGCCACATGAGCCCATTTTGAGACATGCCTCGGAGGAAAACAGCTAGTCTGAAGGAGAAGAGTGAATGCAAAGCAGGGTGGTATTTTTCCACTTCAAGGGGCAATTTCAGAGGCCCCGGAAAACCAAAAGTGCAAAATCCATAGCACACAAGATCCTTCCTGAACCCCACCTAGTTTTGTACCCTCTCTCGTTTGCTGCTTCAGTATCTCATCTTGGTTTTTAAGGACAAACTCTCTCATTTAGCAATTGGGACTGGCAGGGTCTCAGACGTGCTCAGACGTTCCCAGCTAAATCTGAACTCCTTTGCAATTAAGAGAAAGCCCGGGTGGGCATGAGGAAGTTGAAGGCTAATGTGGAGACAACCTGCCTAATTCCAAACCAACTGCCCTTCCCACCAACTTCTCTCCTGAAGTTGGTTGCCTTTCATTTGTAAACAGTACCAAGTAGCTTGTAGCATTTATCAGGGAGCTGGGTGAGTCTCTTTCAGGGATGTTAATGTTTTAGTAGATAACATCAAAAAGACTCCGGAATCAATGAAGCCTTGCTTGCTCATAAAATGTATTCAATCCAATTAAACACACTTTTTTCTGACTTACAAGTGTCATAACCAGCAGCGGTTCAAATGTTACAGCCGTCACTGACTCAGAATTCCAACCTCTCCATTAGCTGCAAGGAAGCATTCGTGGAAGAGAAGGTGTAGGAAAACCACATGTAGATAAGCAGGAAATTAAACCTCTGTTTTATGGCGGTTAGAGTGCTGGACAATGGACTGAGCAATCCAATTACTTGGAGGGAAAGGCGGGATATAAATCACCTAAATATTGGGTCTGACTCCTTATTGGCCCATAAAGCTTGCCAGGTGATCAGGGATCAGCTATTCTCAGTCACTGCACAGGGTTGCTCTGAGGATAAAATGGGGTGAGCGATGCAGGGTGACCCTCAGCCCCCTGGAAAAAATGTGGGATACAAATGTGAATAATAATGAGTTATGTGAAGAGCAGGAAATGCTGTATAAAGGAGCACAGGGTAAACGTTAAGTTACTACCTGTAAAACACAATCCCATATTTCCTTTGTTTGCAGCCTCCACTTCCTTCTCCTTGACATGCCACAAATCTCCTCTTACAAAGATTTTCTTTACCCTTGAGGAGGAAAGGTCCAGGAACTCCCTGATAAATTTCACTTCTTACAGAAATGCATTTCACTTCCCTTGGAAATTCTCGGCTCTTTCTT
Source organism: Lerista edwardsae (assembly GCA_029204185.1). NCBI lineage: Eukaryota > Metazoa > Chordata > Lepidosauria > Squamata > Scincidae > Lerista > Lerista edwardsae. Next base: position 20,639,317 of record JAJKFI010000011.1, read on the forward strand.
CTGGGGAGGGAAGCCTGAAGTTCACTTTTAATGTCTCTTTGTGTGAAACATCAGTGCCAACTCTAATTTCGACATGCAGGCGAACAGACGGAGCTGCCTCAGACCAAAGTCAAGAGTATAGATTGTTGGCTTTGGTGGGTTGGACAGAGTCCTTCAAGGTCTTTTCTAGCCCTGCCACCAGAGACCTTTCCAGGGGTTGAGACTGGGATATTTTGTCAGACAATGTAAGGAAGTTAAGGGCACAATCCTGGAGTTAGTCTGGCACAGTTAGCTCAGCAAAATTTGGCTGGCACAAGGGCCATTGTAAAGCATGTTTGGGCCACTCTCCGAGTCAGGGGGGATGGCGCACATCCATGTGCTGGCCTCTCTACTTTATGGTGTCCCTTGTGTCAGCTAAACTTTGCTGGCCTAACTGTGCCAGACTAACTCCAGAATAGGATTGCGCCCCGAGTCGCATCAGCAAGGCAGGCATCTTACAACCTGTGATGCAGGGCAAGGATTCAACCTGGGGACCATTGTCCAGATTTTGCCAAGGAGAGAACAGCAAGGAAGGAAGCTGGAAACCAACAAGGAAAACCAGCTACTTAACCATAACAGGCTCACTGTGGCAAAAGCTTTGGTGGCACCCATGGCCACTTGTCAGATGAATGACACATTAAATACAGCTGGCAGAATATAGGTATGTGCACATAAACTCACACAGATGTACAGATGAAAATAACATCTAGTCTGTGACAGTTCTGTGTGCACCTCAAATCAACCCAAAACGGGCCACTCATCACAATAGCAGCAACAACAAATGCTAATTTAACTCCTGCAGTGGGAGAGGAAACCTTGGTCTCAGTGAGGCCTGAACTGATAGAATCAGAGCAATGTACAATTGTTGAGCCATTTCACATGGCAGTCTCCCTGTGAAGCTCCTTTGCAGAGGAGTGGAAGCCACTGTCTGGGCCGTATTCTACATAGGGCTGACTAGGCTTAAGCCTAGGAGCCCCGCAGGACTAGGGGCCCATCAATGTTCTTGCTAACCTGCCCCAATATTGGGGCACAAGGCCTGAGCCGGCAGAACACTGTGAGCAGACTGCTCCAGCCACAGGCATCCTAGCTGCAGTGACATGGAGCTCCTGCAAGGTCCCAGCCCAGCCCACAGCAACTGGGGGAGAAGCAGAGGGAATTGTGCAAGGAGAGGAGTGAGAAAGTAACAAGAGCTAGGGGCATGCCATTCTTTTCAGAAATAGACCAGGGCTGTGGTAAGCCATGGCTAGGCTAGTTCCGGAGGTGGTCTGAAAGTGTTGGAGGCCTGGAAGTCCTGGAAATACCTGAAAACCTATTTCAGGTAGGCTTGAAATAGGGGACCGGAAATACCTGAAAGCCTAGGGCCCCGGCCATGGGTTAATACAGCCCTGGCCACTGTAACTACATAGGCCAGAGTAGGGCAGGCGATATTCTTTGTGCCTCCCTCACACAAGGCTTCTGGATCAGCTTCCCTCAGCACTGTTTGCTTTTGATGCTCCTTGGTACCTAGAGACAACCTTCTCCATTATGACACACACAGTTTGCAAGACCCCTCTCATTCCACACACATCCGCTTGCAAAAGACACCAGTTCCTGCCCTCCTCCAGCTCTCGTCAAGCGAAGCTTGTCACTCAGATCCATTTTAATTCAGATCTTTTAATTGTTGACAGGCTGGCTGGCTGGCTGGCTTTTGATATTCTTGCTTATATTTTGTGATCCACGGGGCTTACTGTTGTTTTTTAAATTTTAATTGTTTTAATGTAGTTTTTAAATTATTGTTTTTAATGTAAAATTGTAATTTTTATTGTATTTTATTTCTATTGTTGTAAGCTGCCTTGCGTGCCTATGGGCAGAAAGGCGGGGTATAAATTTAATAAATAATAATAAATAATAATTTGCCATCACTACAGTCACCATTTCCCCTGCACGTGCTTCTCCTTTCTGTCAGATGCCCTTGCCCTCTACCTTCCAAGGGGCAAGCAAAAAAACCTACCCCACGTTGCAAGCTGCTGAGACCTGACACCACGCTTGCACAGCAACCTGAACATAACTTTACTTGCAGAAATTGTATTGGTTTTGTGATAAACATGATTTTCTTTTAAAAGGAAAAAAAAAAGGAAAAACTGCTAAACTAGGCCTGCATAATATAACAAACACATTCAGTCACACTTCTCTCACCATGTATCCCTTTTAATAATGCTCTTCTGTTTCAGCTGATCACAGGAGACTGGAAGGTAATTGAGAAAGTTGGCTCCCACCTCTAGCCTTCCAAGTGTGTGCCAGATTTCTTGGAGGAAGAAACTTTGCAAATAAATAACCTCAATACAAAAGATTTGGCTCTGCTGACCGCAGAGAAGAAACGGGTGGCCTCAGAAACTGACTCCTTAGCCAGCACAGCATTACCTGATACGCAAAAAAACAAGATTGGTAAAGTGAAGGGAATATCATTAAAGGTTAATTATGAGCAACTTAAAGGTTATTTTTGCATATCTCACCTCCTGGACAAAAGCTGGCTCTTCATTAACACGCCAGAATATAAATTAAGCTGTAAGGCATTTAAAATGCCACAAAAGTCTTTAATTTTATTACCCAGTTAAATATCATGAATAAATATGAGTTTGCTGGGTCCCCCGAAATGCACTGACTTTTTCGCCAAGAAGAGCACCTCTCTCACAGACGCCATGAAGATTTCCAAAGAGGCAAAAAAAAAATTAATTAGTCCTGAACTGCATCCATCTTGTGGACAATTCTCCCTTCTTCATAACACATTAATAAGAGCATTAAACGCAGCTGGGACTGCTAGAAGTTCAATACAGTAGTACTTCCTCAAAGTCGCTGATAAAAATTCATTACAGGAACGAACCCTCGTTATCCTTCTCCATTATTCTACAGAGACTCTAGAACAGTTTTGAATAGTGCTATATATTGCACCCACCAACAGAGCCAGTGTGGGACTGCAGTGAGAGTCTCCAAATCCCTGTTCAACCACAAACTTCCCTGGATGACCTTGAGGTTCTCTCTCTCTCCCTCCCTCTCTCTCACACACAGTGATTTTCAATGTTTTTCTTCTCATGACACATGGACCTCTATGGTCTTCTCCTCTTGTGATGTAACTTCTGGCTTCCAGAAGACTGGGTCGAAAGGCTCTGATAATAATAATAATAATAATAATAATAATAATAATAATAATAATAATAATA
>JAJKFI010000011.1:20642541-20720955 GCA_029204185.1 Lerista edwardsae
TAATAATAATAATAATAATAATAATAATAATAATAATAATAATAATACTTGTATTTATATACTGCCTTTCTTAGGTCACCAGATTTCTCTAATGACTATAACTCAAGGCGGTTTACATAGGCAGACTTTATTCGTAAACCCAAAGGTTTTTACAATTTTTACAGAAACATTCTATCTTACAACAACTACACACATACAGATGGATCTTTCTGGATTTATTCCTTTCTGGCCACCCGTTTGTCTTCTGCTGGCTGATAAGCGGCTTCTCTACTCCCACCAAAGAAGCTGCTGACTTCGGCACAACTCCCCCTCACACAAGGCAGCCAGAGACAGCTCAGCTGTTAATCAGTCGCAATTTACAAGGTCTGCCATTCACAGAGACTTCCGGTAGTCCCGAACTGGCGACCTTCAGATCCTCAGCTCTTATCTTCAGGCAAACGGAGGCATTAACCCTCTCGACTAAATCTTCTGCCCTAAGGTAACTGTCTATAGTAACAATTTATGTGTCCCAGACAAACAGTTCATTACTAAGTTTCTATAGTTAACCAAGAAACAGAGCTGCAGAACCTGGAAGAATTTTTCAGCTATTTTCAACTGCTGTGCTCCCAACTTCCACAGCATACCTGTGGATGCTTTGTGGTACACCAGTGTGCTGTGGCACACTGGTTGAAAACTGGCTGACCTAACCAATCTCACAAGACGGTAAGTTTTGGGGAGAAAAATGGGTGGGCTATGTACACCACCCTCAGCTCCTTGGGAGATGCATAAGACAGTGGTGGGACAAAGAAGTTCCACACCCAAGAGCTCTGAATTCTGCAATTTTGGATTATGCAGCATGCATCAAGCATGGAAATTTACCTTTGTGTTAACTCGCCTGTTTGTGTTCTGCATAACTTGATCTGATTGGGCCAGTCATGGGAAGGAAGCAGCATGGTCACGAAGGGTTAACAAACCCTTCCACTTAAACCTTATTCAGCACACACAGAGACATTAGCAGGCATTGCCACGCAAATATACCCATCAGCGCTAAAATCAAAGATGCGGTGCAGGCAAGGGGTTGGACTAGATGAACTCCAGGGACTCTTCCAACTCCACCATTCTAAGGAGACTGAATTGCCTAGTATCAGAATCAACACTTCTGTGCTCCTGCAAAACTGCAGCAACAAACACACATACACATTTGTCCCCAAGGAAGACATTTTCTGGAAATGTTTCTCTGTATCCTTCAATGTTATGGACTCTTGCCAACCTTAGGAGTGGTGGCTCTCCTGTGTCTGGAGTGGTGCAACCCAGAACATTGCCTGATGCCATCTCAGGCCTGCAATTGCACATATCATGACTATCATGCATACAGTGATTACACCAAGTTTCTTTGTGTATGGTATTTTTCCCTGTGCAAGCGTGCTTGTGCACACCAGCAACATCTGGAAAGAAGGTATCTCAACGCAGTTATACGAGGCCTCCACAATTTCAGTCACTGCCTTTATTATTATTATTATTATTATTATTATTATTATTATTATTATTTATTTATTGAATTTATACCCCGCCTATTGCCCGAAGGCACTCAAGGCGGCATTTACAACAATAAAAAATATAAAAACAACATTAAAAAACAATTTAAACAATATTAAAATACAATAAAACAAAAAAATTAAACAGAATTTAAAACAAGCCATGTGGATCATAAAATATAAAAGTATAAAAGTATAACCAGCCAGCCAGCCAACCTGTCAACAGTTAAAAAGCTTTTTGAAATAAAAAGGTCTTCAGCCCCCGCCGAAAAGTTAACAAAGAGGGGGCTGTTCTCAATTCGAAGGGGAGGGTATTCCAAAGTTGGGGGGCCACCACCGAAAAGGCCCTCTTCCTGGCCGCCGCCCCTCTCACTTCTCCTGGTGGCGGCACAGTCAAAAGGGCCCCCCCCAGATGATCTTGGAGTACGGGTAGGATTATATGGAAGGAGGCGGTCCCTCAAATACCCCGGACCCGAGCTGTAAAGGGCTTTAAAAGTCAAAACTAGCACCTTGAATTGGGCCCGGAACAGAACCGGCAGCCAGTGTAGTCGCCGGAGCAACGGCTCGACAGAGTCAAACCGACGTGCCCCAGCAACCACCCGAGCAGCCGCGTTCTGTACTAGTTGTAATTTCCGGACCGTCTTCAAAGGCAGCCCCACGTAGAGCGCATTGCAATAATCTAATCTAGATGTCACTAGGGCATGGGTTACTGTGGCCAGGTCCGCACAGCTCAGGTACGGCCGCAGCTGGCGAATCAGCCGAAGCTGAGCAAAGGCTCCCCTGGCCACCGCCGACACCTGGGACTCCAGGTGTAGCTGTGGATCCAGGAGAACCCCCAAGCTGTGAACCTGCTCCTTCAGAGGAAGTGCGACCCCATTCAGAGCAGGACGATAGTCCAATACCCAAGCTGTGGATTTCCGAACCAAAAGCACCTCTGTCTTATCCGGATTTAATTTCAGCTTGTTCGCCCACATCCAGCCCCCAACTGCCTCCAGACAGCGATCCAGGACCTCAACCGCCTCCTCAGAATCAGGGGGAAAGGAGAGATAAAGTTGGGTGTCATCAGCATATTGATGGCACCTCACTCCAAACCCCCGGATGACCTCTCCCAGTGGTTTCATGTAGATGTTAAACAGCATGGGGGATAAGATGGAACCTTGCGGCACCCCAAACCTAAGAGGTCGGGGTGCCGAACAAGCATCCCCCAGCACCACCTTTTGGGATCTGTCAGCCAGGAAGGAGCGGAACCACTTCAAAACAGTGCCCCCAAGCCCCAACCCGGCCAGCCGACCCTGAAGGACACCATGGTCGATGGTGTCGAAAGCTGCCGAGAGGTCCAGCAGGACTAACAGGGTCGCACTTCCCCTGTCCATCCCCCGGCGAAGGTCATCCACCAAGGCGACCAAGACAGTCTCCGTCCCGAACCCCGGCCTGAAGCCAGATTGGAATGGGTCCAGATAATCCGTTTCCTCCAGTACCCTCTGAAGCTGGGACGCCACCACCCGCTCAATCACCTTGCCCAGAAATGGGATATTCGAGACTGGCCGGAAGTTGTTTAAATTTGTGGGATCCAGGGAGGGCTTCTTCAGGAGGGGGCGAACCATCGCCTGCTTCAAAGCAGGCGGGAGCACCCCCTCCCTCAGAGATGAATTCACCACCCTCCCCGTCCACTCGGCCAGCCCTCCCCGGGCAGCTCTAATTAGCCATGCCGGGCAAGGGTCGAGCGGGCAAGCAGCAGGTCTCACACTCCAGAGAATCCTGTCCACATCCTCAGGCTCTACAAGCTGAAAAGAATCCCAAATGGTAGGATAGACAGGTTCCCCAGGGACATCACTAGATATGCCCACAGCAGCGTCCAAGTCATGCCGAATCTGATCGACCTTGTCTGCAAAATGTTTTGCGAACTCGTCACAGCGAGCCTCCGTGTGCTCCTCCCCACCAGCAGGGGGGGCGAGATGTAACAGACTACGGACCACACGGAAGAGCTCAGCCGGACGGTTCTCTGCAGATGCAATGGTGGCAGAGAAGTGTGCCCTCTTGGCCGCCACCACTGCCCTAGAATAAGCTTTTAACTGGGCCCTAGCCCGTGTCCGGTCAGATTCGGCACGAGTTTTTCGCCACCGACTCTCTAGTCGTCTGCCCTGCCGCTTCATCATTCGCAGCTCCTCAGAGAACCAAGGAGCCGCTCTGATTCTGCGACTGGACAGGAGACGCTCAGGAGCGATCTCATCCAGGGCCCTGGACATCTCCGTATTCCAGAGGTCGACCAGGGCACCAGGTGAATCTCCAACTCTGGCAACAGGAAAATCCCCCAGAGCCCTCAGGAATCCATTTGGATCCATCAGCCTCCGAGGGCGGATCATGAAGTGCGATCCCCCGCCATTGCAGAGGTGAGAAGTTGCAACAAGCCTAAATCCCACCAGACAGTGATCTGTCCATGACAAAGGAGTGATCTTAATCTCCTCCACGTCCAGATCACCATCAGCCTGCCCCGCAGTAAACACCAGGTCCAGTGCGTGTCCCGCATCATGCGTCGGGGCAGATATTCTTTGAGACAGACCCATGGTTGCCATGGAGGCCATGAAATCCTGAGCCGCAGCTGTTCCCGGGGCCTCGGCGTGGACATTGAAGTCCCCCAACACCAATAGGCGGGGGGACCCCAACACCACGCTCAAGACCAACTCCGTCAGCTCAGGCAGGGAGACTGCTGGGCAGCAAGGCGGGCGGTACACCAACAGAATCCCTGTTCTGTCTCGCCCCTCCAACACAATACCATAGCAAGTCTACAGTCTTTACCATAGCAAGCAAGTCTTTACCATAGCAAGCAAGTCTTTACCATAGCAAGTCTACAGTCACCCTCTGCAAGGGTGGTGAGGGAGTTTTGGCCATACCCAGCAGAGGCACTCTGGATGCCTCCACTGAGCGGAATTCTGAGTTTTCCTCTTCTGCTCCACAGAAGGAAAAGCAAAAGGAGGGTGTTGTTGACCATGCTCAGCCCTGGACATCTGTCAAATATGGCCAATGACCCCATTTGCGTGCCTCTTGCTCTGGAGAAAGAAAGGGATGTGAAAGGGGGAAGGAGAGGGGCCTCATGGAAACATCCTCAATTGTGGCTTGGCATACAATACAATCACACCAATATTTCCCAATACACACATGCACATTGATAACAAGGGGGGGTTGCACAAAAATTAGCAGAAATAGTTGAAAAGTGTGGCAAAGGCACATTTTCCATTCCAAGATTATGTTGATAAATCTTTGATGTCAACCTGGAACACAACAGAGAATGAACCAGAGAAATGATAAAATAATGCAGCAGTCCTTTTCTTCTCAGCATCACTGACACTCCTTGAAAGAGGCTACATAGTTGGGTCATCCCCTTCCTTTTAGAGGACATTTTGTTTTGGACAAAAAGACATACTGTCCTTAAAACAGAGGCCCCAAAGACATTGCTCTCCTGCTTTGCCTTTCGCCAAGTTCAACTGTCTTACACAGCACTTGGGTGGAACTGAAATATCAACATCTGTACCAATTAAATCCCCATATTAGGATACAAGCATATCTCCTCATCTGCCTAAGTTAGCAGATCTTGTCTATCACAGATATGCTGTCCTCCTCGCTTACCAGCCAAGTATTAAATAAAACAAGCCAGTCGGAGTGCGTGGGGGAGAGCCTGCTGTCTGGCTGAATTATTCATGGGAAACATGTTTGAGATGAAACAGTCAAAGACAATGAACTGATCTCGACTGTTCTGCTATTAGGGCACTTTAAAACAAAAAGGGATGAGCCACTGAAAGGATTAATTATTGGCTTTCTAACACTACTGGACCTCGGTGAGTAAAAAGAAAACAAAATATTTACAAGCCAATGGCTGTTAAACCATCTCTGCCCAGCTTATTCTATTCCAAAAGCAGTGGAAGACAACATACCCATAGGAGACAGGCACAGAGTTCACAAGCCTGAATCAGCCATTTCCTGTTTAGGCCAGATTATGCCAAGGAAACAGGAAGTGGGACTGGACTAGGCACACATGCAGTAAAACTCAGCCTGGACTCAACCACTTCAGGTTGGGCGAAGGAAATTAACACCTGGATATTCCCCCACACAGAGAAAACTAGCACATTAGAGAGGCAGCTGTAGAATTTTTAACTGTAGAGTTTGGGGAGCAGCTCTATTCAGTCACATGGACTAGCTCTACACAACTAATATATTTAGTATGCATTTAACACCGAGGCTTTGGGGATAGGAGGGAAGTTTTGGGCTTCACCCTGAAATTAAAAGATCAAGAAAATACAGAGTAGGTGGAAGACTGCGAGAGAATTTAGAAAGGGCCCCTGCATAAGCAGACGTCAATGTTGATCAAGCAGCTCCTTATTGGTGCTCAACAAGCTCGAGGATGACACTTCCAACAGTTCTGAAGCTTCCCTGGACTCTTATGCAGTTCCTGAAAAGTCATCCAGGGAGCTGGTATTTCAATGGATTTCTCTAAACTGCGCTCACAGCCATGACTTGGACAAAAATGAAGATGAAATGTTAAAATAAGACAGCCACAGTCGTGAGCCAACTTTAAAATCCAGTTTATGTACAGTCAGTCCTCATTATCCACTAGCGTTAAGTTCCTGGAAATGCTCGTGGATAGCAAATTTGCAGATAACAAACCAAAAAGGTTAGGCGCAAGGGGTACCTTGTCTGCCGTCAAGAATCCAGCAGAGACCTTCAGGAAGCCAGCAGAGTGCAGCAGGAAGTTCCAAAAGATCTCTGAATGCTGCAGATGCCTTCCTGAGGCTTCAGGGATCTTCAGATTGGCACCTGCAACTGGCATGGACCCCCTTCTGCCGGCCAGATAGGGTCAATGCTGGTCACAGGTGCCATTCGGAAGGTCCCTGAATGGTGGATAACAAGGAGAGGCTCAGATAATGAGGGAAGCAGCAATTCTGCCCCTCACAGATAAGCCTATTTGCAGTTCGCATAAAGGACTGGCTGTTCTGGAGATTTAAACACCACCTTTTGATCAAATTGTCTTTAAGGCAGTTGGCAACAGACTGCAAAACATACAAGCATATTTTTTGGCACAAAACCCTGCAATCTTTAGATCTCTGACCCAAAGAGAGAGGTCTGGGCATTACCTCCCTTCAGCTCTGAAGTGTCTTTCTCTAGCTGAGGTTCCCAAATGTTTTAAGCATCAGGACCCACCTAAAAATTGGGTTGTGAGCCTCTGGTGGGCCACAGACCCACAGTTTGGGGATTGCTGATGGCAGAAGTGGGAAGAAGCTGGTTCCCCCTGCAGCTCCTCCTTCCCTGACCCACCACTATGGCCAGGTAGATCTTCTCCCAGCAATGATGCTATTTCCTCAGAAACATGAAGAGCAATTCCCCAGAGCCCTTCGTTCCCAACTCAAGGGTCTCCTCGCTCTACAATTGCCTACCTGGTTCCAAACTTAGGTGAGGGGCCCCCACTCTGTTTGGAAGCAAGCATGGCAGCAAAGTCCAACTGTGCTATGGACATAGACCATGTCACCCCTTGGATATGGTGTGCCATTGTCCACATGCAAATGCAATTAACATAGGAGAAACTGAATGCAGCTAGTCAACTGGATGGCTGAAATGCAATGGGCTACTTCAGGCAGTCCAAAGGCTGGTATTTGTGCAAGCTTTTATCTCTGAACAGCAGACACCCTCCCTTCACCCAATGCCCCATCACACTAAACTGCTTTTGAAGCAACCTTCAGTTGCAAAAGTGATTTCCTGTCCACTACTGGTGGTGGGGGGGGGGGGAGAGAAAGGCCTGCAGTTGAAGAAACATAAATCTTGAATGCATAAAAACAGCTCAGCAGCTCTTTGGATTCTGGCCAATGTAAATGTTCACATTTGCATTTCAGGCCCTGATACAAGCATAAACCAATTTAAGACTTGCATTTGAACTACCCAGATTTTGGTCAAGTTTAGTGGAAAAGGTTCTAGATCCTACAGCAGAAAACATTTTTTTATCCTGTCATCACCGATTCAGTCTTTTTTTCTTCTTCTTCCTTTTTTAAATAATCTCTTTATTGCAAGGAGTTATGATCATGGTATAATGACCTTAACACTGTAAATTAATTCAACAGCACAATTGTTTTCAGTCTTCGTTTAAAACCAACTTTGGTTAATCTCCCTTTAATGAGAGAGGAAATGGAAATTCCCTTAATAAAATAAGTTATTAATATTTATTGCCCCCTATTTTTACAGGAAAATTGAATAATTCATCAATTAATTTTATTATTAATTATATAATGCAAAATTAACACACTACAAAGATTACTGTATACCTGCAGAACCCCATAGCATTTTTTTTAAATCACAGCATAGTGAATATGTGAGAATCCCAAAAGGGTGTAGATTCCACACTGGGAATTAGGTATAAATATGTTATTCAAACTTATTCTGTTTATATCCCCACCTTTTTTCCATGCAACTCCCTTATGAAGAAAGACAGCAGTGTTTGGGGCCATTCAGTCTAGAAAAAAGGCTCTGGAGGGAGACATGATTGAGACTTACAAAATTATGAATGGGATGGACAGAGTGGATAGAGGGATGTTCTATTCCCTTTCTCACATCACCAGAAACAGGGGACATCTACTGTTGGTTAGATCTACATCTAACCAACATATCCCTACTGACATAGCTGTGCCAACAGGGCACGTGCTGCATTCTGCAGTAGAACAGTAGTCACAGAGGCCACCTCAAGCTAAGGAAATGTTCGTTCCCTTACCTCAGAGTTGCATTCCTCTTACCCTGCTGCTAGAAAGTTGGTTAGGATTGCACCGAGTGTTGGGAGAGTTATAAAAGGAAATATTTTTTTTACCCAGTGTGTAATTAATCTGTGGAACTCCTTGCCACAGGAGGTGGTGATGGCATCTGGCCTGGGTGCCTTTAAAAGGGGATTGGACAGATTTCTGGAGGAAAAATCCATTGTGGGCTATTATATAGACCATGATGGGGTGTGTGTGCAACCTCCTTACATTGGAAGTAGGCTACTTCAGAATGCCTGGTGCAGAATGTCAAGTGAGTGGCAACAGGATGCAGGCAACTTGCTGTCTCGTGTGCTCCCTGAGGCATCTGGTGGGCCACTGTGAGACACAGGAAGCTGGATCAGGTGGCCCTGTGGCCTAATCCAGCAGGTCTCTTCTTAAAGCCTGCCTAATGTAGTCCACTAGGTTGATGGCAATGGGACAATTCAACTAGAAGTCTTGATTTGTAGCTTGTACATTACATTCCAGGTGAGATAGGGTGACGGCTGTTGGTGAGGGCCACAGGATTAAAAGGGGCCACAAACAAAATTAGGGATGGTTAGATGTGCTTATTATGCTGGCTACGTAATTGAAAGGCATTGGATACTAATTGTTGAGGAGCCACAGTGAGAGACAGCTACTGCCTTGTATTTCTTGTTCACAGGGCTTCTCTTCTGGGCCATCTGGTTGGCTCATGGTAAGCAGGACACAAGATTAGGTGAGTCTCCCCATTAGGGATCTTCTATTTGTTTCTGCGGCTCAGACCGATTTCTTCTTGGTGGTTCTGATCTCAGCTGAGAGTTTCTCTTTGGCATATCTTTTTCATCTCTCAAGTCTCTTACATGCAGTTTAGTCTTAATGGTGATTTTGCATCATTATCCCAACAGGGTACCTCTAAATCTTATTGTGGGATGGCTCCCGCACCACCTCGGAAGAGGAGCAAGGGCACGTTTTACATAATGAATTTAATTTAACCGGCATATTTGAAAGCGCCAGAGGCTGCAAAACATCCAGGAAGGGAGCGGGAACACAGAAGAGGGGGACAACTAATTCGAGATAGAAAAATGAGTACAGACCACTGCTTTTTATTGCTGACAGGCTAGGCAAGAACAGTCAAACTACCCCCCATGATGGAAGGCAGCCTCAGAAACAAACGGAGCAGAAAACTGGATTCTGATTTTACCCTATCATGATCTACGGTTCCCATCACAGCAGCAGCTAGACCACCTCAGTGACCATCTCTAGAATCTCCTGCACCAGAGGTCTCACGGCCACACTGGGGGAGACAAGCAGGCTGTCAAACAGTGCCCCAGGGCATAGCTCCATGCCAGGCAACTCCTCAAGTGCTTTCCACTTCAAAGGTGCAGGGGTTGTTATTCTGGCGTCACAGCAACCTTCTTGTGACACATAACGCTCTCCTTGGTGCTACACCCTTATCCAATGACTGTAGTAGCACTGACCATTACTTGTTGCTCCTTCCACTGTGCTCTTTCAGTCTTCAATGTTTTGTTTCTCCAGTGGTCATTTTCTGTGTATCTGAGGGGCTTCTGCCCAAAACAGGACAACTTCTTGAAAACGAATAGTACATACCCTAGGGCAAGGGGCCCAAAATTTTGCCCTTATTTTTTGAATGTTTACCTAGGTATTCAAAGATTACAATAACACATGCATCCACGCATGCATGAACTGCATGAACTACATGTTCATGAACTACATGAACTACAAATGCAGATGAGAAAAAACTTAGATTTAACAAAGCATAAAAAGATCAAACAGCACTTCAAAAGGTGGGCATCACAAAACAAGGATCTACAATTTAGAAGAAAAAATCAACATAAATTGGTCTCACTCTCTCATTCACCCACAGAGAGAGTAGAAACTCCGGTGCTCTAGATTCAACTGTACAGCAGTCCTGGTAGTCAGGATCAAAATTGTCTGGAAATTTTTATATGTTGCTTACTGTTGAGTTAAACAGGAAAACTAACTATCTGGTTATTTGGGGCATTATGGCCAAACCCTTCCATTTCACCAACCAATCTCTGGGTTTTAGAACTGCCACAATCTTATGACGTCTCTCTGCCCCTCCCATCACTGTTACATCATTGTCTCACCCTCCAGTGCTGACACCTACCACAAAGCACAAGCAGAGCTGGCCTATTTGTACGGCCAACTGAAACAGTTGCCTCAGGCAGCAGACTAGCATTCATGTCCATCACCTGCTCACTTCCATTGATCTTCCTCCTCCCACTCCCTGGATTAGGAAAGGAAGAGTGGGGACAAAACCATAAATGTGGAGGAAAGTGGTGAGCCAAAACACTGGAGAAGCAGTGGCCGCGACAGCATGGGTCAGGAGGGCAGCAGGTGCCAGGAGGTCTTGGGCTGGCCAGGGAGTGAGACTAGTGCAACATCCATGTCCATACCATGAAGGCTTGTGAACCCGTTGCAGAGACAGGTGACATTCAAATGGCCCAGCTATGTACCAGCTATGAAAGTGACTTGCAATGGGGACGAAGGAGGCCTCATCCGCCACCAACGGGATAGAGCATTTTAAATGTTTGTTTTCTTCGGAATTGGATCTTTCACAAAGCGTCATGATTTATTAGGTTAGAATTTATCAACAGGAGAGAGGCAGTACAGGCATCCTGTGGTCCTCGCCAGCCGAAGGGGGAAAGTGACTCGTTTTCCTAAAAGCTGGCAGAGGGAAATTAAAATGCTAAAAATAAAGCCAGGAGGTGGCCGAAGTAAAACTAAATTACCACAAATAGATACTGACACTGCATGTAAATTGCTATTGATTCAGAGAAGTACAGTGCCACAAAACTTTGGGGCTTCAGAAATATTCGTCTTTGCCAGGTCCCACAGCCTAGAAATGTTGCACAACAGCTTGCTTGGTGCAGACTCTGAATGGAAGACTAAAATAAGGAAAGGAAAAAAAGCACAAAAGACTTCCAGAATTTATCCCTCAATGTCTGACGATCGTGTAGATCAGTGGTTCCCAAACTGTGGGTCATGTGTCAATTTCTAGTGGGTTGCGAAACACCTGGAGCAGTCATATTGAAAATATGGGAAGATGGGGATGCTGGAAAGGGGGAGAGCTGTGTGGCTGTTTCGCTTGTGTCAAGGCGGTAAATAGGCTTTTTTTTCCTTTCTGATTCACTTTGCTATTGGAAAATGGTAAAGAAATAACCCAACTTATTGCTGCATTCTCAGAAAAGCAGTAGGCTCTGGTGTGATAATTCATAACTTTCAGCCTTGACGTCATTTCTGGTGGGTCCCAGACTGATTGTCAGTCTAAAAAGTGGGTAAAAGGTAAAGGTTTCCCCACGACCGAATGGTCTAGTCGTGACCAACTGTAGGGGGCGGGGCTCATCTCCGTTTCTAAGCCTGTAGAGCCAGCGTTTGGTCCAAGGTCAAGCTTCCGTGGCCATGTGGCCGGCATGACTATATGCCAAGGTGCACGGAACACCATTACCTTCCCACCAAAGTGGTACCTATTTATCTACTTGCATTTTTACCTGCTTTCAAACTGCTAGGTTGGCAAGAGCTGGGACAAGCAACGGGAACTCACTCCGTCATGTGGTCTCGCACTCCCAACCTTCCAGTCAGAAAGCTCGGCAGCAGCGGTTTAACCCACAGCGCCACCATGTCCACAAAAAGTGGGACCAACGCTAAAAGGTTTGGGAACCACTGGTATAGATGTTTACACACACACACACACACACTTTTCAAGCAGACAGGAATGGCCGTAAGATTCTGGCCCGGTTTACAAATGTAGCTACTCTGTTCTATGCAATCTATCAACCAGCTTGGAAGGGTAGCAGCTGCAGTACATGCTGGGAGCAAAAACAGTTTGCTTCTGGCTCCAACATTTGGTGACTTGGGGATAGCAGCTGGTGAAGATGACCCACCCCTGGACCTCACCAAACCCAGGGTCTCGGATGTACACCCCAGGCCTGGTTTTCTCCTGCAGCCCCCAACGTAAAACAAAAAACAGAGAGCCACATTAGAAAGTGGAGAGCTTGTCTGGCAGGACCTTCTTTGCCAAGCTCTGTTTCTGAGCAGAGAGCGTGACTTGAGTGCTTCCAGGATGTGGTTGCCTCAAAGGCAACAAGAAGGACAGGCTGCAAAGTCAGTAGCATCCATTGCTGCAACACCTGCCCTAGCCCAGCTACCTTGGAGAGAGCTGTGCCCTTGCACCGTTAGTCTTCCTTGTGTGCTAGATGGCTGCACTGCCTTGCCTGCAAACCCCCCCCCCCCCGCCCCCGGCAAACCCACCAGCTCCTATGTTGTAGAAAGGGAACAGGAGTTCTACCTTTTTTCCAACCTTCCAAGGATAGCTGGGAGGAAACACCCTGGGGCCAAGATCTCCCTCCTTTCCCCAGATCTGCCCCGGACCAAAAGAGTCCGCTCCAATGTGGGCACAATGAAAAGCCAGGCAGAGGGAGGATCCTCTAAACTGTGCAAATAATTTCCCCAAGCCTGCACTGCACCAGGTAGCCAAAGTCCAAGATGACTGGGGCAGGACTGAGCTCAGCAGACCTCAAGCAGGTTGTTTTTACAACATACTAAGGCTTTCATGGCTGGGTGAGTCACAGTTTAAAATGCTGTTCAAGCCACAGATTAGAAGAACACATTGCGGGATTGAATCCCAACATTTCACTTTCACCTGTGGAAAGCATCTTCAGGGAGTTACAAATAATTTTGTATCCTCTGCTCACTGTTCTGTATAGCATCCCTGTTGAAGGAGGCTCAAGTAGATGTCTAATTGGCCTCTCCTGATAGCTGCCCACAGACTTACCTGTCAGCTCCTGCTTGAATTTTAAACGCATACCCACACCTTTTTGGCTGTACCTCACCACCACAGTCCCCTATGTGGGTTTCTGCTCAAGGTTTTTTACTCTACTGTGTTTAAGTACTGGAAGCCAGGCATTACTTACACTGAAGGTCTCTTTTTTGTTCTTATTGGGTATTTTTGGTTTTAAAAAACATTTCTTAAAAGTAAGGGGTAGAGGAGGAGGAGGAGGAGGAGGAGGAGATTTGGGAGCTGGAAGGACCCAGGTACATGTCTCGAGCATGGCAGCTAATTATAGACAAATCTGAATGCAGAGGAACATCTTTACTGCATCTCTTTCACTAACTGTCCTTTCTCAGGCATCAGCTCTCTGGATGCACCTTAAGGGAGTCAAGTCAGAATATGCCCAGGAACTCTTGGGCTTCACTTTAGGTAACCCAAGCTCCTTGAGGTCATCACCCTGTACAACTGAACCACCTGGGCATTATGCCTCACTCTCCGAGAGTGGTGCATAAGTGCTTTATGGCACGTTTATGACACTCCTGGACTGGTACAAGAGACTTGTGCCAGCTTAACTCCAGGTGAGGATTGCACCCGAAGACCTCTTGTTCAACAAGGGCCAATCAAGAGAGACTAGCAATCCACAAAATGACCGGTCTGCCTGGAGACGCTGTCTGTCTGCAATAATACTACTACTACTTGTATTTATATACTGCCTTTCTTAGGTCACCAGATTTCTCTAATGACTATAACTCAAGGCGGTTTACATAGGCAGACTTTATTCGTAAACCCAAAGGTTTTTACAATTTTTACAGAAACGTTCCATCTTACAAGAACTACACACATACAGATGGATCTTTCTGGATTTAGTCCTTCTTTCTGGCCACCCGTTTGTCTTCTTGCTGGCTGATAAGCTGCTTCTCTACTCCCACCAGAGATGCAGCTGACTTCGGCACAACTCCCCCTCACACAAGGCAGCCAGAGACAGCTCAGCTGTTAATCAGTCGCAATTTACAAGGTCTGCCACTCACAGAGACTTCCGGTAGTCCTGAACTGGCGACCATCAGATCTTCAGCTCTTATCTTCAGGCAAACGGAGGCATTAACCCTCTAGACTAAATCTTTAGTAGAAACCTTTCTATTAAATCAATAGGAATGTTCTCTGTCTCGAAGAAGCCTTTTTCCTTGCATGGAGGAAAGGGAACAGCAGGACATGAAAGGGGAGCCCATGGACGCAGAAGTCAATAGACTGTGAACCTCCAATAGTCCATTCCTGGTCATGAGCCCATTGGTGGCCTTCCATGTTCCTTCAGGAGACAGCATGGGGTTTGCTGACCCTGCAGTACCACCAGGGCTCTTTCTCAGGACAGGAGCATGTCTTCGGAGCCAAGTTAAATGTTGAAAATGCATGAAGCCCAAGCATGGTTAAAAAATCAGGTTTTCTTTCCCCCCACCCCAACCCTTCCTCCTCCCATGAAAAGCTACACTGCAGCTTATGCTGATGCCCTGTTCCCCCGCAATCAATGACAGAGCGTAAGGATTTCCTAGTGCTCTGCCTGGTCAATTTCAAAATGTAGAATTTTCAATCCTCTCCAGTGAATTTGATACCTTTTTCCTCCTCTTCTAATATTGGAAATAATCCCCTCAATAAACCAGCATTCGTTAATTTGATTTACTTCTGCCTCTTCTCAAATACAAAAGTATGGGTGCATCACCAATCAACAGTCAAAAATTCGTTCATGGGAGTAAGAGTCACCTGCACGCCCCGGACATATCTCTGTAACTACCAGTGACAACTCAGATGGGGGGGGGGAGAGAGAGAGAGAGAGAGAGAGAGAGAGAGAGACTGATCTGCAGTTACGGACAGTTTCTAGGCAGGTATGATTCACTAAACATCCTTACTGTTCTCCCCTCCCATTTGTCTTAAATAAAATAGGCCAGTACTGAACTGGTCAAGCAAACCACCATCTTGCTTCCTCGCCTTCTTCCCATCAGTATAGGCATTGTAAAAGTGACCCGCCTTGCAAGAATGTTGTTTACATCAGTCTCAATTTTGCTGTGTAGTCACATTAGATTGATTTTTATGGAGCTAAAACCCATTAGCCATTTCTGCAGCACTCACTACAAATGCAACATCGCAAATGTAAATAATCCGACATCAAAGAGCTTATATAGCCATTCCTGAATATCAGAAGGGAGTGGGGGAAGGAAACACGTAACGTCCTCTTCAGTCATCGGTAACTGAATCCTGAATCAATAAAGAGGCAGTGTTGTCTAGCGGATGGAACCAACAACCACAGGCTGGCTGGCCTCTCAAGCAAAAGTCTTGAAACAATTAAGATTGCTTTTTGCTCTTGGCTCTTTGCTTGTGTCAAGCTGATCTCAAACTGGTGACCTGAAAGATGTCGGCCAGAGATCCGGTCTGTGTGGCAGCACCCCCATTTCTGATAAAAGGGGAATTGCACAGAGCCTCTTTGTACCCAAAGGCTACAAAGGCATGCCATATTCTATATACTACAGGGCATGCAATACTCTATACCTCCTCACTCATGCTCTCACGTCAGTCTGAGCAACTAAGGCTGGTATCCTGTGAATTCTTGGAAGAGGCCACATTGTACGCAAGGTGACTTACTTCCAGGTAAACATGTGCAGGACTGTACTTTCAGAAATGCTGCTCTTGCAGCTCCGAGGTTATGCTTTGAAAGCACAGGATATTGGAATCTTGCAGGACATCAGCAGGTTTAGAGCTGGTCAATGCCCAACAGGAGGCTGACTGGAAGTCCTATGTTTGCAAAACTGAATTATAAGATGAAAGGTACATGGCACGTAAATAAATAATACTGGGGAAAAGCCACTTCACAGCAGAATACCTACCAAGCCCATGTCTAGGGTGAGCTTGGGGTGGTGGTGGGGGAGACCCTTCTCTGTCTCGATGAAGCCTGGGACAGCTGCCTCTAGTCATCATAGATCATGAATTGGCAGATTTCAGGCTAGTGGAATCTGCAGCAGCTGCCTGGACTAGATAACCTCCAAGGTCCCTTCCAACTCCAGCACTGAGGATTCTAACTAGAGGTCCATCAGCTGGAGTCAGGTGCAAAGACAGCCACTTGGCATGGACCTCTGAGCATATGCACCACCCAGGAATTTGTTTTCAGCACCAGAACGGAGCTCACAAAGAATCCATGCCTGGATTTCCTATCTCAGTTTTCTTCATTTCAGCAAGAGCAGCTTTAAGGAGTCAAAAGAGCCTTCTGCTTGTTGCTCCTTTCAAACAGCTGAGTGCTCATTTGGTGATCTATTGCAAGTCACCCAGAGATCTCCAGTAGATCCCAAATATACCTTCTGCAATGCAGCCCCTGCCCCATCATGGAACAGATGCAACTGAGGCAAATCCTAACCTGGAGTTAGGCCAGCACAGTTGGGCCAGTGCAAGGGCTACCCTACAGCACGTTTGGACCACTCTCCGAGTCAGGGAGGATGGCATATGTCTGTGTGTCGGCCTCTCTGACTCAGAGAAAGGTCCAAACATACTTTACAATGACCCTTCGGCTAGCCAAACTTTGCTGGCCTGGTTGTAGCCTCCTTGCATTAGTGGTAGGCTACTTCAGAGTACTGGGTGCAAGGGAGTGGCAACAGGATCCAAGTATCTTGTTGTCTCATGCCTCCCTGGGGCACCTGGTGGGCCGCTGTGAGATATAGGAAGCTGGACTAGATGGGCCTTTGGCCTGATCCAGCAGGGCTCTTCTTATGTTCTTATGCTGGCCTAACTCCAGGTTAGGATTGCACCCAGAGCTTGGTAGCTCAAAGATCCAACTCCGCAGGAGGAGGTTCCATGTACTTTTCACAACCACCACATGAACACATTCAGCTTTTGCACGATGCCCCTGCTGCCACTGCCTGGCTGCACATGCACACAAGCATATCTAACAGGTTCTACCGTATTCAGTTATACTCTTGGGTAAGCAAGCAAAGGGTTGCAGTCTTAACACCTGCAACTCTTACGTTTTCCTTGCATGCAACAAGGCATAGGCAAGTGCCCAATATGTATCTTCATCATTGTGGGACCCCTCTAGTGGCTGATGACAGACCTTTTCCACCCTGATCCCGGGAGGCTTGTCTTACAGCAAATAGGACGCCTTTCCTTCATGAGACAAAGTCCTTTCTACTTGCCTAGGACTTCCAGGACGTCACATCTAAGCTGCCGTTTTAATCCGACGGGTTTTATCAGTGACTGCTAGTGGCGGCAGCGGCTTGTTTTTTAATTGCTCTGTATTCTTTTAATTTTCTGTTGTCAAACAAAATCCTGATAAACAATTCCGCGAACTGCCCTGAGCGTCTTCCAGACTGGTGGGCAGCATACAAATGTTTTAACGAACATAAGAGGATATCGTTTTAAAGCGGAAAGTTAAAATGAAAAGAATAGAAAGTGAGTGTAGCGCAGAGGCCAAGAGATTGAGCGGCAGATCTAAATTTCCTTGGTTCACACCTTGCTTCTATCATGAGTTCTCACTAGCTGACCCTGTGTGAGCCAGTCTCTCCCAGCCTCAGCGTGCCCCAGCTGCAATATGGGGATAAGATTTGCTCAGGGTTGCTATAAGGATTCCATCAAGACAATACAGCAAGAATAACTTTTCACACTCAGAAATTTAGGAGGAGAATTAGGGGAGTGACACATTCTTCCAAAGTTAGACATGATGTTATAAATCTGGTTGGCATTTCATTTATGCTGAAATTATGAAGTATTTCAGATTTCTGTGATGCTGCTAGTGTACTTCACAATGATTTCGTGTGTGTATATTTATTTTTTACAAATTTCACGCTAATGAATCCCAACTCCATAGTGGATTAGCTTGCCAATTAAAAAACAAAAGCAAACAAATGTAATTAAAGAAAAACATCAAGGATAGAATACCACAAAATGTACTTTGTTAATTTATCTTGATGTGGCATTTAGAGTTTAGTTAGTTTTAATACTCAAGTTCTTTTTATTAGCATATTTTCTAATAACTCAAGGGGGGCAGCTGCAGCTTCAGCATTGCATTTAATTTACTGTCCATCTGCATTTTTGTGGGAAACCTTGTAAATTCAGAGTATTTTTTTTAATTATAATGGTGATATCCACAAAAATTCAGTGGACTATAAAGTTACAGAATCCTTGAAGGTAGGTTGCAATATCTGTTAGTACAAAACAAGTCGTTTCCCCACCAGTAACAAATTATTTTGTTGTTTTTTCCCCTCAGTGTTGTATATTCTTCCAGAGAGCTCAGGATGACGTGCCTGGGTATTCCCCTTCCCTGGCTCCTCACAATCCCCCTACAAGGTATGCTAGGCTGAGAACCAGCGATTGGCCCCAAGGCCACCCTCTAAGCTTCAGAGCTGAGTGGGGACTTCCTGCTCCAACCCCAATGCTCCACAGGCTAACACCTGCTGTGCAATTTCTTCCTTGCATTACATGCTGTTGTGGATTGCTTTCTAGTTACCCCTTCCCAGACAACCTCCCAATGTTTGGAAATAAACTGACGTGATCAGAAGCAATAATCGATAACAGGGAGAGTACTCTTAAAATAGCTGCCGTTTATCACGTAGATAGGTTTATGCTGGACCATAGGCCCTCAACAAAGATTTGGCAGGGTGTTACAGATCAATAAGTCAATTTCAGCCTTAAGAACATAAGAACATAAGAAGAGCCCTGCTGGATCAGGCCAAAGGCCCATCTAGTCCAGCTTCCTGTATCTCACAGCGGCCCACCAGGTGCCCCAGGGAGGCATGAGACAACAAGATGCTTGCATCCTGTTGCCACTCCCGGTACTCTGAGGTAGCCCACCACCTTTGGTTGAGCCTTCCTCAACCATTGTGGCTCCTGGCCACATTCATGCCCCCACTCTACCCCTTCTCAAGCCCCACATTTTATTCAGCCCTATAAAGCAGAGCAGCGCTAATGGAACACATTTGCTCCACTTGGAGCAACATTCCGCATCCTATAATGACTAACCAGATGTTTCTGGGAAGTCCAGGCATTGAGGGCAAAAGCCCCAGTTGCTCTGCCCCTGACTGGTGTTCAGTGCTAACTACTGCTAAACAGGGAAACTCCACAAAGTCATAATGACTAACAGCCATAGATGGGTCATGAACTTGTCTGAGCCCCTTGTAAGGGTCCTGAAGCCAGGAGGCATCACCACTGGCTACCACTACAGCCTTCTCTTCCTCTAAGCCTGTCTCTAGACAGTGGGTCAGGACCCAATTGGTAGGTCATGACCCGATGTCAGGTGGGTCGCGGAAAGCTGGGAGCAGCCATCTTAGAAGTTACAGACCTTACTCTTTCTATATTCCTTGCGTGAGTGTTTAACGGTTCGAATTTTCAAGTGAGAATTTTTTTAAATTTTGTTTTTAGTTCAGTGCTTTTACATAATATTTTACCCTAATCTTGCTTTGTGTCACGGATGTTTCATGGCTGTGCAATTGCTGCAGTCCAGGAATGCTAGCTTGCATTTCAGGAGTGTCATTTTATTACGTCATACCTTCTGCACACCCTGCTTGATGATGTCATTTCCAGCTACAACATCATTTTCAGGTTTATGACATCAATTCTGGCAGGTCCTGACTTAAGTGCCATTCTAAAAAGTGGGTCTTGTTCTAAAATGTTTGAGAAGCACTGATCTAGACAGCCAAACAACACTAAGCTAGCTTGACAAGGGTCAACCCAGCTTCCTACGTTCATGAGGTCAGGCCAGTGTCTTTTAAGAATACTTTGAGGCTAGGACAGGAGTTTGGACACCCCAAGCTATATCCAGTTCCCATGTGGTTTCCACCCCAGATGCAATGACCGGCGGGAGGCAACAAGGACAGAACCTTCCTTGTGGTGGCACCAAGTCCCTGCAACTCCCTTCCCTAGTAAAGGTTTACCTTGCTCCTTCCTTTCTGGTGTGACCTTCTCCCAGAGGGCTCCTGGCTTGCCTTGCTAAGCTACTTCATTGTCCTGCTACTACGATCAAAACTACAATGTGGCCTTTAGAACAGGTGAGTGGCCAGGAGCCTTGGCAGAAGTGGCACCCTCCTGGTGGAGCTCATTTTCCCAAGACCGGTAGCCACGCTTGCTAGTACATCCACTCTTCCTCAGAAGCTGGTCAACACTGCCCTGTTCCAACAGGCTTCTGGACCATTTCAGTCTGCTATCTTGGAGTTCAATGTGGTTGGCACCTGTTGTGTTGATTTTGAAATTGTTTCCATCGGTCATATTTTTAATTGTGCTGTGAGCCGCCTCAAGAGGACCGACGGGAGCCATAAACGTTTTATAAATAAATAAAAATGAATGCTATGACCTACTGCAGTGACTTTAAACAGGATTCCTTTCAGCTCACACTATGCATCATTTCATTAAGAAACTGTATGAACTGTCAGGAGCGCAATTCATTTCTATTAATTTTCTCAAACAAAATTAGTAGCAAGGAAAAAACCAACCCCAAAGAATGGGAGAATGTTCCAGTCCAGCGCAAGATCAATGTCATTAATTCTTTAATACCAAGAGGCCTGTTTGTATGAACTCAGCATTAAACTGCAGCAATTAATTTCAATATTATATATATATTCCAAAGCAAATTCAAACAAGTAATTTAAGGTCCTTAAACAGCAATTGCATGCACAACACACAGAAGCGCACACGCACACACACAATCATGTTTTCCTCCTGGGACATTATGCTTTCAAGTATAAACACAGAGGAACAGGATACTGTAATATTAATAGAAATATTGCTATTTTCGTGCCTTGCCTTTAGCAGACTAAACAAATCCTCAAAGTTCCATGGAAAAACAACCCTCTCTGCAAATACATCTATAATCAGATGCTTTAATGGTGCAGCTGATATTGCCCTGACTTTGCACAAGATGACTTAGGATCGTTCAATAGGCTGACTTGGCACTGGCTCCAGACTGCGATTGCCAGCTTTATTGACATCTCTCAAGCTCCCAGGCCAGGAAATTGCATTTCCCCACCCCAGGGGTATCACACGGGCTGTTCTTCAGTGGCAAGAAGGGGGAGTCCACTCAATAACAGGACACTACTAAAACAGGACCCCATGCAAGAATTGCTCTGGCCTTCTTTGGGTATCTGAAGGGCTGACATGCAGAAGAAGAGGTGGGGACTTGTTCTCTGTGGCTCCTGAAAGCAGGACTTGGACCAATGGGCTGAAACTACAGAAAGCAGACTTAGGGCACAATCCTAACTGGGAGTTAGGCCAGCACAGTTAGGCCAGATCAAGGGACACCATAATGTTTGGGCCACTCTGAGTCAGAAATGCCAAGACACAAACATGTGTCATCCTCCCTAACTCCGAGAGTGGTCCAAACGTGCTTTCTGTTGGCCCTTGTGCCAGGCAAACTTTGCTAGCCTAACTGTGCTGGCCTAACTCCAGGTTAGGATTGCGCCCTTAGGCCAGACGAAGGATTTCCTCACTGTAAGAGCTGCCTGGTCCTGGAACAGCCTGACTCATGCAATTGTAGACCCTTCCTCAATGGAGGCTTTCAAGTGGAGGCTGGATGGCCACTTGGCAGGGATGCTGTAGCAGTTGTCTTGTGCTGAGCAGGGGATTGGGCTAGATGATCTCCAAGATTGCTTCCAACCCTGTTATTCTAGGACTGACTGGCTGCAGCTTTCAGATGGTGGCCAGGGCTAGACAAACCAAGCACAGACTCTGCAGGAGGTGGCTTGTTTCCCACATCCCTACTAAATGGCCACCTGCCTCAAGGTTGCAAGCAAGAAAGGAGAGCCTCAGAGGATGCAGAGCATGAGTGAAGCCCAGCCACCCAATTTCATCCTAGGGGAAATTTAATAGTGTGCCACTCAGGATGCCATCACGAGCCTCCTTATGAAAGACGATGGGCTATAAACTTATACGAAAAACAGCACATTGAAAATCAATGGACCATAAGGCAGTTCTGCCTGCTGGAAGGGACAAGGCTGGAATTCTTATGGAGACTTTTAGAATAGTAATATTTTTAAAAAGCAAGGCAGGTCTCCTTACAATTTGGAAAATAACTCCACCTCAGCTGTGAGCTGCTAAAATGTGGAGCACTAATTTGTACAATTAGTTACAGCCAACTAATTAGTTCTTGTATCTTCCTGTATTTCCTCCTCACCCATACACTCCTAGGAATAATACAAACCAGCAAACCTGTGTAGTGTTGGTTTTGCACAAATTAACAGAAAATAAGTTGGATTGGTAACTGTGATTTTCTATTCATGCCCCACCCAAAATCTGCTCCAGCCTTTTAACTCTCAATGAAAATCCAACTCAGGGAAAATACTCTCCTATATCAGGAAGGCAAAACCTGGACAGAAACTTGTAAGAGGACACCAGAACCCTTCTCCAAGGTTTCCACTGTCTCAAAGTTTGGCTCGGTACGGATAGGTGTCAAAGACAACCATGATATTCTGCTTTGTCTCCTTGAAACGTGTCCAGGTGTGTCAGACACTGGAGGGGGGAGGGAGGAAAGCTCGCTCTACTCCCCACGGAAGGCACTTTTAGAATGCTTGTAGGCCCCATTATCCTTCATTTTGAATTAGTCAGAAGTGAATTCCCCAAAATCTATTCCTAAAATTGGAAACTGCAGATTCCAATACTAAATACACCAAAATAATCTCCGATCACCAATTATTTCACATATTATATCCAATTCTAGCACATGAGAGTTCACCCATGCAAGAGCATTTTCTAGCATGCTCCCTTTGGCAAAGGAGATGCAATCGTATCTAGTATATGCCAGGTAAGGACTTGTGAAGGCTCACTACTAGCACCTGTCAAAACCACCTCAGCTATACTAGTCCAAAGCTGCAATTCTACTACACACTTCAGTGGCAATCCTAGACGCACTTACCTGGAAGTAAATCCCATGGATTTCAAAGTGCACATACATAGGGCTTCAGGGCCAGTTCCTCTTACCAAAGTACAGTAGGTCTTACAAGCAAACATAACAGGATCAAGCTACAGCAGTGGTTCCCAAACGCCTGCTCCCAAAGGGGAGTCGGGAACCAGGGGTAGGGAAGGGAGACAGCAACACCATCACCAAGATTGCAGTGCTGCTGGGGAGGAAAGGGCTTTTGCAACCTACCTGGGGGTCGCTACGGCTCTCCGGAAGGTCTGGGGAGCATGTGACCCCCTCAGAAGTGGTCCCCACACCTCCAAACTGCTAGAAAAATTCACTTCTAGTTTTGACACAAAAAACTTTTTTTTTTGCTTTTTTTGCTTTTTACAGCAGTTTGGAAGCATGGGGATGGCTTCAGAAAGGGTTGCAGGCTCCCTGGCCCCTCCAGAGAGCCATAGCAACATCTCAGGTAAGTTGCAAAGACCCTTTCCCCCCCCCCAACAGCAGCACAGTCATGACCATAGCATTTCCGCTGAATTCTTGGCCACCTTGCTTAAGGGGGAATTGCCTTTTTCCAGTTCGGGGACTGCTGAGCTATAGAATGTCCAGATTTTGAGATGAAATGCGGAATGCATGATATGCAGAAAAGTTTCAACTTTTTGAACAGCAGAACATGAATGTTTTCCATGTTTCAACATTTGCAAGCACTCAATTTCAGTTCTAATGCCATTTATACTACATAGCCAGAAGAAGGGCCAAGTGATGGCTCCGACCCCCCGCCTCAAATATACAATTTAACCTTCTGAGTAAGACACATCTATCGTTAAAACGAGACAACCACACTCAGCTTTATGAGAAATGAAAAATTCTTCTGGAAATCAGTAACATTTCCAAGTATGGGAAAATAGCAGCATGCGCCCCAGAGTTTTTGCTACTTTGCAATGAGGACTGTATTTTACACAGGAAAAGTGATGCAGATGTTCTGTTATGCTTAACCTTACCAGCAATGTCAGTAGCAGGAAAACACCTGAAAACCCCTCCTCCATCTCACTTGCTGCAACAACCCCAAAGAGACTGTTAAAATAGTTTTGAGAAGTAGAAGACTGTGCCAATTACTGTGTAAAATGAAGAAAATGCAAAGGGAAAGGGGGAAGTCTTCCATCCCAGCAAGCGCTCAACTCAACAAGGCAAGGAGAAAGATGGATATGTCTTAGATTTATTTCCATGGGCTCCTTCCACTTTGTTTTTGTTTTCCCATTTCTTACTTTCTGGTCCAAAGGGTTTGCGACAACTGGGAATGCCACACAGACAACAGACTCACACCCTTTCACTCAGGCAAGCCTTTTAAATCCATCGCTCTCAACACGTATAATTAAATGTTAAGCCATTGGGCTCAAACTTTTTTTTCCACCTGTCAGGGCTGCAGATGGCCTGGTTTTAATCAATCTGATTCCATTCAATAAAATACTCATTAAGTCAATTAATGAGACTTTGGTGTCATGAGCTATCAAGCATGACTTGGTGGGTTGCTGGTTCCCCCCTCCCACTCCCCACTCCCCCCCCCATCTTCGTCTTCACTTGGTGACCAATGAATTGATTTAGCAAGTCAAGTAAAATCAGGAGGAAAATAAATCAATGGACATTTTCACCAGGAAAGCTCTTTGCAACCTTACCTGGTTTTAGGGGAGGTTGTTAGCCATTCTTCATGTTTTTCAAAAGTTATTAGGTAGGCAGCAATTTCCTGAAAGAAGAAGAAAGTCACAATTTTAGAAATGGAGGACTTTCACACAACTAAACACTTCTAAAAACACTGCATCTTAATGAGAGCAAACACCACAAATGCCTGCTACAGCCTGTAGAACTGGCAGCTTAAAGGACATGCAGGCTGGACATCCATCAGGGATGCCTCACAAACCCCCCTCATTTTCAATGTCTCCCTGGACCTTTAACAAGCCTGGTCTCCAAAGTGAAACGATGCATTACAAATTCTCCACGGCTCTGCCTTTTATGTCCAAGTTTTGTACAGAGTGCTATATGTGAAGATTGTGGCGCAAAAAGGATGTTCCTTCAGTTCACTTGAACCCTCCCCTCTTCAGCGTGACCAACACACAGCCACAAAACCAGTTCTGAGGCAACCACAAGCATAGCTGCTTCAAGATGCCTTTCGGGTGGTCTTTTACCGAAATGCACAACAAGGAAAAAAAAATGGAGGAACAAACCAGCAAGAGAGAGCAAGAAAAGGAAGGAAGAAGGAACCAGTGAGAGGGAGAAAAGGAAGTGGGGGAAGTCAGAAAAGAAGATGCCAGAAAAAGAGACAAGGGGGAGGGAAGGTAGTGAGAAAGAGGGAAAAGGTGGGGAAAAGCCTGTGATGGAGAAAAAAGGGAGGGAAAAAGGTCAGAAAGGAAGATTTTTAAAAGAAAGGGCTGGGGAAGCCAGTGAGAAAGGATATTCTTGACCTCTGGCTCTTCTGAGACCAAGGAGCTGCCCCAATGCTGGGCAAGCAGGCAGGCCTAGAGATGTGAAGGCCCGGGAAAAAAAATGGACAAATTCAGGAAAAAAATGGTTTTCCATTTTTTTCCTTAAGCATTTTTGGTTTCTCCCCCCCCCCAAAAAAAAATTGGAAAAATTGAAAACAAAGAAAAAAGTTGATCATGGAATATTTTATTTTAACATGATGAATAACATATTTTAAGACAAGGTGTTCAAATATTTTCCAAATAATTTCTAAAAAATATGTATTGTATCAGAATTTCTGTGCACTGAGGACAAGCAAGTCCTAGATTACAAACTGAACCTTCCAATGCAAAAACTGGGTTTTTTCCGAGCTTTAGCATTCCCAGAAATTTTGCATCTCTAGGCAGGCCTGTTCCCAGACGGTTCCCTCAGTGCTCCCCAGTGCCCTTCTGGGAACATTCTGAAGTATTCAAAGGGTCAAAAGAGCCAGGCACCACAGCCAGCCTGTATTGACCTTGCAGTATTTTGAAGACAGCCAGGATGGTATAGTGGTTTGGGAGGTGGACTTAGGCCTGGAAAATCCAGGTTCAAATCCCTGCTCAGCCATGGAGCTTCCTGGGTGACCTTGAACCAGTTGCTCTCTCTCGGTCTCAAGGCGTTGTTGTGAGAACAAAAGGAGGGGAGGAACTATGTACACCACCCGAGCGCCTTGGAGGAAGGGTGGTGTAAAAAGGTGGAAAAATGAAAATAAATAAAAATAAGAAATTTTCATGCAACTAAGACCCTGCCTGGTCCCAGCCCTCCAGTCCAACCCGTCAGGGCTGGATGCAAAAAGGAAGAAGATTCATGTCCCAGTCTAGTGGCTCTTTGCTTTACCCATCACTCTTGCGCCAATTAATTCACCGGCACTTGTTATGCAAACCATCCTAGGTGAAGGGACAATTTCAGGTCCAAGGCTTGTCCTGAAATGCAGGAGGCAGGGCCTGGCCATGTCACACCATCCCACACTTCAAAAATCTTCAAAAATCTGGCATCAGACTGGAGCCCCCGGCAAAGGGATTTCTTTAACAAATTAGGAGCTTTTTCCCTAGTGCAAAAAAAAAAAAATTGCAAAGTTTTAGTAATTTATCATCCCGCCCTTTCTCCTTAACATTTGAGGCAGCCAGCACCACAATCAATAAAAATAGCATAAAATACTATTAAAATGACAGCAGTGCAAGAGAATAAAACAATGGGAAGCTGAGGGACAAAATTAAAGGGAGAAAGTGAGACAAAATAAAAACGTTTTTAGCCACTGCCGAAAGGAAGGTAAGTTGATTTTTATCTCGCCTTTCCTCTCTACAATGGTGCATCCAATGCGGCTCATAATACAAGGCAAAATAATACAAGGTAAAACATGTCATTTTAAAAAATCATCACATTACAATCTTACAAAATTTAAAAACAGCAGTACAAATAGGCCAAATTAAATTCAAAGCCTTGTATAAGTGTAGCTCTCGATACCCAAAAAAACCCTAAACAGCAAAGCAGCAGCTTAAAATTCATGAATAAGCTCTTTTAACATGCAGAATGCAATTCTTAGCTCAAGTGAGAGGGAGTTCCACAGCTGCGGTGCCACCACTGAGAAGGTCCTCCCCCGCATTGCCACCCGCTCAGCATTGCCACCTTGAGCTCCAGCTCAAGGAGGGCCCCCAGATGACTTCAGCGGACAGGATGCCTCATGCAAGAGACACTCGTATTGCACTCACTGTTATGAGAAGTCATGCTTTGAAATACAGTTGCTACGGCCAGTTACAGCACTGTGAAATTCCTCCATGGATCACAAGCCAACACCAGGCCACCTCAAACTCCTCTCCTTCTCCGGCGGGGGGAAAACACACCACATTATAAATGGAGGGACCCTCCAAAACCCAAGGACTGGCAGCTGCCGGTGATCCTCCAATACTGGGTCTCAGGCTGAAAATCTGACTACCCATCGTTGATTTGGGGGGGGGGGCAGAGGAACACAGCAGACTTGACTAGGGCAGGGACAGATCCTTCCCTGCCATGATGTGCTCCAGGGCTGTGGTCAAGGAGTGCTGCCCCCCCCCAAACTGCCACCTTGCTAGGAGATTTGCAGCACAAGCCTGTGTACTCAGAAATAAGTCCCATTGTAGTCAATGGGGCCTACTCCCAGGAAAGTGTGTACAGGATTTCAGCCTTGGCTTCTCTCATTACCCCCTCTGAACGCACTCAAAGATCGCTTTTCCAGCCAGATCCTATTCCTTCCCCTTGAAGGAAGGGGAATTCACTGTGGAATTCATAGCTTCAAAGTTCCTTTACAAATAAGCCTGCCCTGCTCAGAAAGAAAAAAGCTTTGCCTGGAAAGAATACCAAACAGTCAGAAGCACAACACAACAAGCACCGGAGGAGGCCGCAGAAAGAACAGCTTTTCCACAGGTCGGCAAGCTTTAACAAGATTAATCAACTGGAGCGTCCATTGATTAAGGGGGTGGGGCCAGCTTTACTCAATGACAGGAACCTTTAATTGGCAGGCTGCAAACTCAGGAAATGCTTACTCTTAGAGCAAGAATTTTAAAAAGAAAAATCCACAAACGGTGTTGGTAATGATGCCACAAAAGAGCAGCCCTGCCGGATCAGGCAAAAGGCCCACCTGCGAAGCCGGAAAGTTGGCAACCTGCTCCTCTGCACGGATTTCACTGTATTCTAAAGGAAGAACTCTCCACTTCCTCGGTTTAAGGCTTTACCAGGTTCAAATTCCCCAGCACCCTGGTTCCCACAGCAGCCAACCAATTTTGTTTATTTTAAAAGATTTATACACCACTTTGCTCCCATGGGACTCAAGGTGGCCAATGCCAGTTCAAAAACACACATTTGTGGTATTTAAAAGAGTGATATCCCACCTTTCCTCTCAAGGCAGCTTGCAGCACAACAAAACCCCACACAGTAAGTGCACATAAAAGAGAGGATATCGCAAGGAAACAAAAAACCAGAAAGGGGCCTACAACCGAAATAAAGCTGACTGAAACGGGACTGTCTTCTGACGCTTTTCCGATTCCCTTCCACGGCTCAAAATGGCACTTCTTATTCAGAATACGTGCACACCGCTTGCAACAACAAGTTGTTCGTGCAGCAGTTGACAACAACAGTTATTTAAACAATTTCTCAGCCATATGCAGGCAGGCAATCGCCAGAAGTGATGCACAGTCCGATTTCTCAGCAGTTAACGGAACGATAAACAAACACGAAACCCCACATATCACCACAGTAAAGCATGTGGACAACAGCACAAGCCTGGCAGTGTTCTAAGCCCCATCTAAGACTTTCATCCTCCACCCAAGGAAGACATGAAGGCTAAGAGAAGATGGGACCCCTTGCCTGCCATAGTTGCTTTCTCAGTCACGACAATACCCACAGTGATGAGTCCTCAGGGCTTTAAGGTCTGCCAACAAAAGGGGAAAAGAAGCAAAAAAACCCAGGCCTTTTTAAGTCTCAGTAATGCAAATTTGGTCATGTTTGATAGAATAAAGGTATTCCTCATCAAATAGTATTTAACATGATGGTATTATTCCTTAACAAGGTGATTTTTAACATTTTGGTCCCCATTGATGACAGCCCCTCTCCACCCCCTGCCCCATAGGTAACTCCCCTACTGGCCAGAAGAGCTGAAAATGCTCTAGCCCTCTGCTTCAGGCTTCCAATTCTGGGAGTGGGAGGAACAGAGGCTAGCACATCGCTAGGTAAAGGGAAAGCATTTGGCACACTGCCGCAGGCCAACCCCGGGCGCACAAGCTGTACGTATTATCATTTTATTGCTATACATATGTTGCTGAACACTCACAGGGTTGTGTCCTATAGCTGAACACATATGTAGCAGAAGGCTCTTTGTCAGAATTCAACAACTGGTAAAAGTGGGTCTTTTCCATTTATATAAAACTGTTTTAAAAAGAAAATCCCAGCATCTCACGGACTCCAAGAGCTATTAGCTGAGAAGCTGAATGGAACTGCCGGCATTGAGAGGCGAGACACCTCTCGGGACCTGATTCGGTGGACAGGCAACAGGGACAGGGCCATAACTAATCTGTGAGGTCCTCCCCACTGTTCTCACCATTTTGCAAACAGTGACCAGAGTAAAGGAATAGTGAGAAATGATGCAGGGACTCAAGGCTACGGAGGCGAGGGCAATAACACTTTGCCAAGGTCAGTAGTACAGCCCTGTAATGCTGCTTTCTCCCGGGCAGTGGTTTCGCACACAGAACAGTTTCCGCCTCATTCTTACTGAAAACCTACTTAATTTCTTCCCAGAAGGGAAATAATTACCAATTCAAAAGTCAACAACTGAATATAGAGTACTAGCACCAGCTGCAGCAGATGCCTATCCACATCAACATGCCTTGCCTACTTTTAATTTACGTTTATCAGTACTCCCTCCAGACTGCTTTTATACCACATTCTTTTAATAAAGTTGTGGAATGTTTCATGAAATTTATTAGTCTCTCTCTCTCTCCCTCCCCCACTTCTTTGAATCTGCATCCATAACACACTGCATTTCCAACTCTGCCAGCAGAGGGTCCAGCCTCTGAGCATATGCAAAGTACATTTTTGTCCATTAGATTCTGTGGAGGAAATGAGGGAAACAGATGCCACTTCAATGTTGTCCCTCTCCTTCTTGCTGTTCTGTCTAAAAGTGGGAGGGTTCTGGGCAATGCTTTAATTTAAAAACACTGTTTTAATTAAAAAAAATAGATCCCACTCCAGCTGGGATGCTAACATCAGAATATGCCAAGCAGAAAGGAGATCTAATCATTTTTCAAAGCATAAGAACATAAGAAGCATAAGAACATAAGAAGAACCCCACTGGATCAGGCCAAAGGCCCATCTAGTCCAGCTTCCTGTATCTCACAGCGGCCCACCAGGTGCCCCAGGGAGGCATGAGACAACAAGATGCTTGCATCCTGTTGCCACTCCCTTGCACCCGGTACTCTGAAGTAGCCTACTACTAATGTAAGGAGGTTGCACAATCCATCATTGCCTATAGCCCACGATGGACTTTTCTTCCATCATGCAACTTGAAGCAACTCTCCCAGCTGAATTTCTGCCTGATGCAATCCTAGGCATGTCTGCTTGAACCACAAAAGAGGCAGAGACTAAGTCCACCTTGGGGGCCCTTGGTGGTTCCAATCCTATTTACTTAGAAGGAATGCATACTAAAATCAATAGGCTTCCTTTTCAGTAGGTTTTGTCATGTAGGGCTGAAAAGTGGAGGAAAGAGGTCTCACATTCTGGTTGGGAGTATTTAGTGATTCCAATCTAGGGATTTTTCTCAGTTTTCTCCCATGTTCGGCAAGGGGACGAAAGGGAAAAGCAGGCCCATATTCTTAAGCAGGATTGCTGCTGACCTGATCTCATGTGCCATTCCTGCAACAAGGTCCATTAAATAAATGGGTTTCCTTGTTAGGAATGTCTTCCAGGCTCAATTGGGTGTGGGAAAAGGAAAAAAAGCCATATTCTGGCTAGACTTACTGGACAAAGAAAAGAGCAGCCAAGTGGCTGCAGGAAGAACATTCCTGCAGAGGGGAAGGAGAATTGTAGACTTTGATGACCTTTTATCAGGCGACCCTGGGCAGACCTTGGCAGTCACCCTCCAGCATGCGCCACCTGCCACTCTGGCGACAGAACCCTTATCAGCCATGTGCGGCGATGTGTGCCCTCATTGATTAGCTTGTCATAACAGGACTTCAAAGGCTAATAACTTGAGAAGCAGTGAATGAACTTTTTTCAGCATTAGAAAAGAGAAAAGCATGCAGGGTGGATAAAAATCAATTTTTTTTAAAAAAATCGGTTTTTGATTTAAACCGGATTTTTTTGATTTTTATCAAATTTATTTTAATAAAATGCTTTGAGTAAAAAACTAAACTATCTTTAGTTTTCTTTTTAACATACATTAATAATTCAATTTATTCAGCATGAAATAGAGCTTAGTTATGTAGGATGAGGCTGTATATTCTGCAATATTTACATTTTTGGTAAACTCACTCAATGAATCCAAGCTCTGCAAGCTGAGATAACATGCACTGCATTGGTGCATTCACACAATTTCACAGTAACCATGAGATAAATCATAAAACAAAATATAAGCAAATACAAGAATATGTAATATGTTATTGTTTTACTTAAATAAAAGAATTTGAGTAGTTTTCCAACTATGTGTAATTAACCTATTAACCTAAAATCGGTTCTGATATCGCTGTTTTACTAACCTGACAGCTTATTATTCTAAATAGGAAACCTTCATTTTGTTTGCAGATAATATTAAAGATTCTAACTACCAGCAAGAAAGAGTCCTTACATTTAAAGAGCACCTGTCATTTCAGATCCATCATGGCAGCGCCTGTTAGCGGGCATCCACTCACCTGCTGCCCGCCACGTCCCTCACCTTGTTGTGTCACTGCCGCATCACCAGCCGTCCCATTAAAGTGAATGGGACTGTCGGTGAGTCAGAGGAGGAGCCGCTATGGGACAGAGATGACTGTTACTCTTTAAAAATTATGATTTAAATTGCATTGATTTAAATCAAGCCTTTTTACTAGTGATTTAAATCATGATTTAAATCAAATCCACCCTGAAAGCCTGTTTCTCCACTGACCTGAATTTCTGGATATGTTCAAAAGGACGCAAGAAAAGAAAGGAAGGTTATCCCTGGCTGAATTTAGGTCACTTTCATGTGAAACCCAGGTCCTCAGGGAAGAATTTTAACATCGAGGTCATTTTTCAAACAGGTCTGCACAAGATCCGGACCGGAGGCTGTGCCCATCACGGAGTGGCTCTGTGCCACATTTCAAGAGAACGGGCTGGAAGGTTCTGAGGGCAGAATGCAGGGTCTTCCTTTTCCTGCCTCACTTTAACTACACAGGCAATCTTGAGCCTGGATAGTTAATTACACAGGCCTGCAAAATTGAGGGTTCAGAAAAAAAATGTTTCTCAAAATTTGTAGTCGTTTTATATGAATTTGGGGAGCTATTCCAAAAATTAGTTTTACCCTATCCACCTGATTTCAGAGATATGGCATAGCCTTGTTAGGAATGGTTCAAGCAGCTTCTTTGTGAGGAAGCCTTGACGTAGGCCTCCTTATGAGGAAGCTGCTTGAACCATTTACTTAACAAGTCTATACTGTACCT
Organism: Lerista edwardsae; assembly: GCA_029204185.1. NCBI lineage: Eukaryota > Metazoa > Chordata > Lepidosauria > Squamata > Scincidae > Lerista > Lerista edwardsae. Next base: position 20,675,106 of record JAJKFI010000011.1, read on the forward strand.
CCAAAACTAAATGTGATAGAGCAAACCTGATGCCGTTTTTGGATCAGCACACTAAATGCATCCAGCAATGAGACAGCAAAATGTATGTTAGCTAATACTGTGTTATTAGCATGAGATCTTGGGACAGGGAAGGGTATCGGCCCAATTAAACGAAATTCCAGAAAAGGTCATACGCTGCCCTCCCCAGGGGTATGATCTAGTGATGTCAGAATCATGCAGCCATGAGGGGTAAGTAGAGAGGAAGATACTCATGTCAAAACTGGCTACAAATTGCTGTTAACGTCACCATCGTCACAGAATGCCAAAAGGCACATTTTTATTACTTAATGTTTTGTTAAAGAAAACTCAGATTGATCCCTGCAAAGCAGGAGATAGTCTGAAGCCTGCCTAAGTACTCAGACCTGGCCACCTGCCCTTCCCTGGTCCACTTTCTGCCAGCCCCTTGCTCCAGCACTGAAGGGCTCCAGCCAAAACCCACACCCTCGCCAGCTCTGGATAGTGTGGTGAGACCAGCAACCCTGACACAAGAGCCTGCCCACTTCAACACTCTGCCTAGTGCACGAAGCTGCTTCCTGAAGAACTATGCAGAAGCTCTCAGGCTGGAGCACAAGCTCCTTGTCCAAACTGTCTCAGCCCAAGACCAGGATGGATGTCTGCAGCCTAGCAAGGGGGAAGGAGGCTCCGCACAGCCTCCCTCTCAGCCTGTCACTGTTTGGAAGAAGTTATGGCAGCCGCAGACCAAACTGGGTTCTGAGATTGAAGCTGCAAAGTGCGAAATCAGCAGCACATCACCTCTGCTTGAGCCCTGGCACCTGAAGGGTTGGTAATGAATGGCAAATCCGGTTCGAACAGACGGGGAAAAATGAGCAGCAACGGTGCTGGCCAGTGGGCTGGAGCCAAGGAAGGCAACCCCTGGCATTGCCAAAACCTTTCCATCTCACTTCCACTACTGAAAGAGCACCACCAAGACAGTTTTATTTCCTGCTTGGATCTCACTCATGTCCTTGTCCACTGTCTGATGGATGAGCTCAGATGCACAGGCAAGGCCTACTTAAGTTCTCTGAGTTGTGGAGGCTGCAGGAGCAAAATTCTAGTTTTAACAAGAGATAGTCTTCCATTCATGCAATGAGAGCCCTGCCCCTGCATGAGACACTTAGAGCGCAATCCTAAACTGGAGTTAGGCTGGCATAAGCTAAGCTAGCAAAGTTTGGCCAGCACAAGGGACACCATAAAGCGCGTTTGGACTATTCTTGGAGCCTGGGAGGATGGAGCTGGCCTCTCTGATCCCAAAAGTGGTCCAAAAATTCTTTATGGTGGCCCTTGGGCTGGCCAAACTTTACTGGCTTAGCTTATGCCGGCCTGACTCAGTTTAGGATTGCGCCCTTAGTCAACATTTGTTTCCATGCCCAGTGGCAGTCCTGCCATTATACCGGGGGGGGGGAATGCCACTGGGCAGCAGGCCTGCATAGCATCCCTGGCCATACGAAGCCTCCGGGGGGGGGCGCTTAACTGTATGTTGATTAAGTCGTTCTGCAGACTGAAAATTCTGCTTTATGCCAGTCCTCATGTCTGTATTTATGGACTGCAAATCATAAGGTATTAGCAGTAGGATATGAGCCCACGTCTCACATGGGACTGTTCGGCCACAGGAAGGCTTGACCACCAAGATCAATCTGCAGATAATTGCTTTCTTTTAAGCCAGCCCTAGTTCTGTATATTTCTGGACCGAAAACACCACTTTACACATGCACAGATCGCTGGACATGGACATCTGGAAGGGTACAAGAGGGACTGGATAGAAAAGATACAGTCTTCTTCAGAACAGTCAAACTTGTCTTAAATATTTCCAGATGAGAGAGAAATGTTATGCAAAGGACCTATAAAAAAAATCAGACCCAAAATAAGTTTTCTGCCCCACCCGTTATCTCCTCTGGAAGTTTCAATGGCAAAAATTATCTGGGTGTGCAGATGCCACATCGATATTTGGCAAGTGTCTGGAGTTCAGCATTTGACCTCTGATGCAGCATCCAGTGCTGGGTGCAAGCTTGATTCAGCAATACTGGGGGGGGGGAATTGCACTTCATTTCACATTCCATTTCAATGCTGAGTTTGGATCCTGAAATCCGAAGTGTTGGACGTCAACCTCCAAGACCTAACTGTGACACTTCATCAGTTCCAAAACACACCATGTATTCCTAAAATGCGTTTTCACAGCAGGGAGGGGGCGACCAAAGCCAAAACGTCTGATATTGGCATCTCCCTCTCCATCGTCATCAGCTGCTGCTGCTCCTCCCTTTGTTATGTTTCAGAAGCCAACTCTCTCACTCCCCCACCCCATCTAAGCAACAATACTTAAGAAGTTATTCTGAGGTTCCAGCCCTGCCTCCACACCCTCCTTCCCACTCCTTACTGTACCCCAGTACAGAAAACGTTTTCGCTTAATATTTCTTGCTTCCTTGAAAGCCACAAATTTGTTGCAAGAACTGGCAAAAACAGAAAAGGGCCCCTCTAATAGCATAACTTGGGTGGAAGCAACAGGAGCAAAGATCTGGGCACAACCTGGACAGGAAGAGCTACATTGAAACAGCTGCACAGCCTCTCCCGCCCTTGTTTCCAGCTCCCCTGCACTGCTATCTAGACTTCAAGATGCTTGGGGCAGAGACCTGCCCTGCTACTTTTTGTGAAGTACCACCTACATAAATAATGCTGTATACAAAAATTTGCTATGTGCTAAAACAGTGGTTCTCAAGCTTTTCAGCACCCACCTTTTAGAATGACAATCTGTTTGGGACCTACTGAAAGTGATGACATGGGGACATGATTGAGACATACAAAATTATGCATGGAAGGGACAGAGTCAATAGAGGGATGTTCTTTTCCCTCTCTCAGAACACCAGAACCAGGGGGCATCGGCTAAAACTGAGGGTTGGGAGAGTTAAAACAGATAAAAGGAAGTACTTTTTTACCCAGTGGGTGGTTAATCTGTGGAACTCTCTGCCACAGGAGGTGGTGATGGCATCTGGTCTAGATGCCTTTAAGAGGGGATTGGACGGATTTCTGGAAGAAAAGTCCATTGTGGGCTATAGGCAATGATGGATTGTGCAACCTCCTTACATCAGTAGTAGGCTACTTCAGAGTACTGGGTGAAAGGGAGTGGCAACAGGATGCAAGCATCTTGTTGTCTCATACCTCCCTGGGGCACCTGGTGGGCCGCTGTGAGATACAGGAAGCTGGACTAGATGGGCCTTTGGCCTGATCCAGGAGGGCTCTTCTTATGTTCTCATGTACATGGCCGGAAGTGCTATCATTATGACACCAGAGCCTGCTGCTTTTCTGAGAATACAGCAATAAGTTGGGTTATTTCTCAGCCATTTTCCAATAGGAAAGTGAATCAGAAAGAAAAAAAAGCCTATTTACAACCTTGTCACAAGCAAAATAACCACACATTCCTCCCCCTTTCCAGTGTCCCACCTTCCCATATTTTCTGTATGGCTGCTCTAGCCATATAGACCAACATGAAATTGGCTCGAAACCCACAGGAGGGGTCCTGACCGATAGTTTGGGAATCACTGTTCTAAAGCATTTGTACCCTCCCCTTACATTCAAGTAAGACAGCTACGAAATAAACATTAACACGTGCAATCAGTAAAAATGACATAGCATTACAGAACAAATGGAAATGGGCAAACAGCATGTGATGTTAATATTTTAAAAAATCAGTATTAAAAATATGATATAGTGTACTGAATTATGGATTAGGGGAAAAAACAAGGTGGAGAGAACATTAAATAAAGCATCAAGTGGATAGAAAGTTTCCTTCTTTCATAATACTAGACTTCAGGATCACTCCACAAAACAGAGAAGTGGTGGGTTCAGGATAGGCAAAAGGAGCACAGTGTATGATTATAAACTGTTGTGGAACTGGCTGCCACAAGAGATGGCGACAGTCACTTGCTCAGATGGCTTTAAAGGGGGAGATTAAGACTAGTTCAACCTAGAACATTCAATGACCACTAGTTATTATGCCTCAATGGAACCCCCATGTTCAGGAGCACTCTACCACTGCAAACCATCTTTTGTGGGAGGGACAGGCTGCTGCCTTCAAGGCCTGCTCATGGAAGCACCAGCCATGGATTAAATGGCCCATGGGAATGATCTAGCAAGGCTCTTTGCAACATGATGGAGGACGTTTTCAAACGACAGACACAAGCCAGAGTAAATCTTGCTCAGTGGGGGCAGCAGGCCAGGCAGTGTGGCACTGCTGTCACAAGACATTCTTGCTGCCTAGCACAGGCAAGGGCATTCATTAACTCAATACTGCCAGGGGAAAGGAGACAAACAGGGAGCAGCTTCTTCGCAGGCTCAGTCTGAGTAGTCAAAACGTAACTTTTAAAGTGTCGATGCCACTGCTTAATTCAACCCATTGCAGGCTTTGGGGGGCGGGGGAGCAGAGATGCTAGCCAAAGGTATGGGAATGGCCAGTTCTGATGCTATCCCTCTCTCTTGTCACCTAAGTTTTGTCTAAGCATACACAGACGCTCTCAAGACAGAGACAGCAATATACGTATATTTCAATAGGTTTGCTTTAAAAGTGGATTTTTATAGAAGTGGCTTCATCTGTACGGTACCAAATCTAAACGAGGCGGGTGGGGGGAACCCTACAGTTCTCCCACCAGCTGGCCCAAGCATCTGCTAGAGCCACAAAATGCAATTATATTATTCCCAAATGAGACACAAAAATATCTTGTTTCCAATAGCCTTGGTTTTAAGGCTCATACTTCACATCCTCTGGGCATTTCGGTGGTGCCAGATCTCTGCGTTATGTACTTTATTAGTGTTGCGTGGCTGTCATATTAATGACTTCTCAGCAACATGTTTACTGGCAAGGAATTCCTCCCAGAATCCATTCTGCAAACATTAATTGCCCTTGCTCTGAACACACAAGTACCCCGACCGCAAAGGGGCAACGTCCCCAGAAGGACACAGGGACCCCAGATCACTCCAGCAGAGTGGGACTCGGAGGTTGGCACTCCCAACCTACCAGTACCACCTCTTTTCTACCCCTTTTTATTCTGTTTATTTAAGGCAGAGATGATCTCCTTCTAGCTCTTAACAGGGACCCCAGCCAGCCTGTAATCAATACAACCCAGATTTTTTTATGTCAATACAAAAACCAGACCAGCCTAACACCATAATATGTAACCTGAGATACACAAAAACCCAAGCATAACAACGTAAAAAAAGCCCCACTGGAATACGGCCAAGGCTCATCTAGTCCAGCTTCCTGTATCTCACAGTGGCCCACCAGATGCCTCAGGGAGTACACAAGACAACAAGATGCCTGCATCCTGTTGCCTCTCCCTTGCACCTGGTATGAGGTAGCTAACATCTAAAATATTTTAGAAACATACTCATCATGGCCTATAGCCTGAGATGGACTTTTCATCCACAAATCTGCCTAATCTCCTTGTAAAGGCACCCAAGCCAAACACTTCCTGTGGCAAGGAGTTCCACAAGTTAATTACCCGCTGGGTGAAAAAGTGTTTTCTTTAATCTGTTCTAACTCTTCCAACACTCAATTTAAGAGGATGCCCCCTGGTTCTGGTGCTGTGAGGAGAGAGGGAAAAGAACATTCCTCTTTCCGCTCTATCCATCCCCGGCATAATTTTGTACATCTCAATCATGTCCCTCCTCAGGTGCCTTTTTTTCCAGACTGAACAGCCCCAAACACTGCAACCTTTCTTCATAAGGGAAGTGACCCAGCCCAGAAATCATTTTGATTGCTCTCTTCTGCACCATTTCTAGTTTCACTATGCCCTTTTTGAGATGCGGCGACCAAAATTTTAGCAAAACCCAGCACCGAAGCAGAAAAACTCTGTGGGCACAGGGAGGCCAAAAGTCACACCAGATAAAATGTCTGGCAGAATAAAACTGTTTTGGCCAGGCCTCAAAAAGTCACCCTTGCAGGGGAAGCCTCCTTTTGGAGGCAGCTTTACCATTCTGGTGCTGCAAGCAAAGAGGCCCCTCCTGTCACACATCCTCATTGCCTTCCAAAGGCCAGGGGCTTGCTAGATGCCCAAACAAAAGAGGCAAATTCCTGAGACAGTCCTACAGATACTCTGGTCTAAAAGCACAGTGCAAGGACAGGCCCCAAACAAGGACCAGGCGGCTGCATTCAGCACCAGCTGAAGCCTTTTGGCACTCATCAGGGGTGCCTACACCCATCTAATCCCCACAAGAAGCACATCACAGCAATCTAATCTCAGCATGCCCGAGTTATGCGCGACACACAGCAAAACATTCACTGTGAAGAAGTAACACTTCCCACCTCCTCCAGACCTAGAGTGTGAGGGTAAGCCCAACAATATGAACCCTGAAAAGCCCACAAAGTGGGTCTGAAGACACATGCCCAACTCCTGGTTTTCAGATACACTGCCTCTGGATGTGGAAGTTCTATTTCATTATCATAGATAACACAACAGCTACTTAAGAGCCTTGCTGGATCTAGGCCAGCTTCCTGCATCTCCCACTAACCTCTGGGAGCACACAAGGCAACAAGATCCCTGCATCCTGTTGCCACTCCCTTGCATCTGGCACTCAGGGAGAGGCTACTCCTGAAACCTGGAGGTTGCGTAGAGTAATCATGGCTTGCTAACTGTGATGGCCTTTTCCGCCATTCATCTGTTCAACCCCTTTTTAAAAACACAAAGGCCAGGTGCCATCAACACATCCTGCAGCAAGGAGTTCCACAGATTAATGACACACGTGCAAAGAAATATTTCCTTTTCTTGGTTCTCCAACCAGTCATTTTTTAGTGGATGCCCCCTAGTTCTGGTGTTGTGCAAGAGAGAAAGGAACTTCCCTCTATCCACCCCATGCATGATTTTATATGCTTCCATCCCATAAAACTTGAAGATACACAGATATCACTTGGAGCACACAAATGAGGACTTGTATACACCAAGGAACCTACAAAACGGGGAGGAAAGGTCTGCGTCTCTAGAAACTCTCTAGGCAAACACACATCAAACTGCAAGACGTTTGCTTTCCTGAGTCAGACCCTACCTCCATCTGTCTTAACATTGTCTGCAGTGCGCTGCGCAGAGCAAAGGCCTTTCCCGAAGAGGCTGCCAATTCGGTTCCTTTCCAGGCTGGCCCCCTCAGAGCCCCCACACGGTGGCGTGCCTCCCTCAAGAGGCCTGCACGTTCCTCACGCTGCCAGCTACGCACCTGGCGAGGAAGCCACCTGGGCTACCCGGCTCCATTCAGCCCACGAGGGAGCTCCTTGGTCGGTCCACCGTCCGCTCCTGCGCAATTTTCCCCCTGGACCTGGCGCCACAGTGGAATAGCAGCCCCGACGTGGCCGGGTCCAGCAGGTCAAGCGTCTCCTGCCAGCGGAGGGCTTCCCTGGCGTCCGGGCGGCAGGGGGCTGGCGCGGAAGGGCCACTCCCGGCCGGCCAGCCAGCCAGGCTCTCTGCCCTTCCCCGCCTGCAGGGGGCGCGTGGCTGAGAGGACCAATCCCGGCCTCAGCTTCTCGCCCAGCCTCAGGGATTGGCCTTTGCCTTAAGACACCTGCTGCGCTCTGGAGGGCTGCCAGCCTCCTCCCCGTCCTAGCCGAGACCAGTAACCCTTAAAGGCGGCACGCCAGGCCCCCCACAGCCTCGCTCGCCACGCCAGGCCCACCCTGGCCCTGCCGCGGCTCAGGGCCCAAGCACAGGGGACGCGCTTCTCCCCCTCCAACAGACACCCACAGGGAAGTTGGAAGGAGGCACCCCAGAGCGGATGCACGAGGGGGTCGATCGAAACAGAGAAGCCCCACCGAGACACGTCCCCGCCGGGCACTCCGCCTCCTGCAGAAGGCAAAGCTGGCGTCCGGCGGGCCCTTCCCAGCCTGCCGTGCGCCGGGGGGGGGCTTCCCCCCTGCAGCGGCCCCCACCCAGCCCACTCCAAAAGGCTGGAAGACGCCCTCCGACGCTTTGCAATTCCAACGAGCAGGAAAGCTCCGGTTCCTGCCCCCCCAAACAAAAAAAGCCCGCCCGCGTCCCTTTCACGTGGGCGAGACCTGTAAAAGCTGGTCCTGCAGCGAGGGAGGCTCGCCACTGAACGTGCGGGGGGACTCTCGCGCCGGGGCTGATGGAGCGCTGCAAAAGCCTAGGCGTGCCTATGCAATCGTCAGTGTGGCTCAGGCTACAATCCTCTACCCACTTTCCAGGGAGGAAGCCTCATTGAAGACAATGGGAGGACTTACTTCCACGTAGACATGCATAGGATTGTGCTGACACTCTCAGGAAAACGTGTGGCTGCTGCACCCTGTGAGTAAGCACCGCTGAGCGCAATGGAACTGACTCCCAAGTAGACACGCACAGGCTTGCATAGCCTGGACAGATTAACGGAAGAAAAATCCGTCATGGGTCACGATGTCTGGATGCAACCTCTGGGTTTTAGAGGAAGCCTATCTCCGAATGCCAGTGGCAAGGGAGCGGCAAAAGGATGCGGGGATCTTGAATTCTCCCTGGGGCCACTGTGAGAGGCAGAAAGATGGGCACCCTCTGCCATCCTGCTTTCAGATGCAATGGCCTCAGTTGGCCTCCTGAAAGGACCGGCCCTGAAAAACGAGGTTCTCGCAAACAAGTGCCTTATAGGCTGCAGCCAGCGTCAGTAGTTTTCCGTTATTTGTCCCTGGCTTGCAAATGTATACATTACGTCTTTCTTTTTTCCTCCCTTGCCAAGGGGAGCCATTCAAGAACAGAGAGAGAGAGAGCAGCGTGAAACGGGCTTATGACGGCACTGGGACCTGGGCATCCGCTCCTGGAGCCATAGTCAATCAGAAAAATCTTGCAGAGCTGCTTCTGATGTAACATATGCATTACATCAAACTCATATAAAGGGATCTCAATCTTTGAGAGGTTCCTATAAAGAGATATCAATGTTACGAGAGAGAAATTTATGTTCTTTTTGCCACATTAGATAAAAAAGGACGTAGCAAAAGGAAGGCAGCCCAGCATTTGGGGGGGGGGGGAAAAGAACCACAAACAGCACATCTACTCAAAAGTAAGTTCCACTGTCTTCAGAGGTACTTACTCCCAGGAACGTGTGTACAGTATAGGATTGCAGCCTATGGTCCTATGCATGGCTACTCAGAAGTCAGGCCCATTTAATTTAATGGGATTTACTTCCAGGTAAGTTTGCATAACATTGAGAGATCTATTAATAGCTTCTCAAACCTCTGTTGCCGCACCTTCCTTCTTTATGGGAAGATTCCCCCTGCTAACTGGGCAAGAGGCACTTTTCCAAGTGGTGCTCATCTTATCTTTAGCAGGGGGAGAGCAATTGTCCCTCTTCACCCCAGCACAGTGTCTTGTCTAGTGGCTGTTGCTGGGGGTCTGCTTTTTTTTAGATTGTGAGCCCTTTGGGACAGGAAGCCATTGAACTTTATGATTACTATTTGCTTGTAAACTGCTTTGTGAACTTTGTGTTGAAAAGCGGTATATAAATACTATTCGGGGTTGTTGTTTTTTATTTTGACACAATAGTCCTGCCTTATTTGTTTTAATAATCAGGACCCCTTTTATGATTCAGAATCTGGGAACTGAGATGAGGGACCCTCTGCCCTGCAAGACCTACAGGCCTTTTTACATTTCCAATGAATCTCGGGTTATTAATTCTTTTGCCATTTTGGTGGCTGGATTTTATTTATATTTATTTTTCACATTTTTATACCACCCTTCCTCCAAGGAACTCAGGCTGGTGTGTATGATTCCTTCCCTCCTTTTGTCCTCACAACAGCCCTGTGTAGTAGGTGAGGCTGAGAGACAGTGATTGGCCCAAGGCAGTGATGTCATCCGGGCGCGTCAGGAACCGGAACACCCGGATGATTGGCAGCCCTCCGCCCCATGGCGGAGGCCAGCCACGCCTCCCTGCGCCTGGAATCACTCAATTTCAGAGCAATTCGGATGCATGGGAGGGCAGGCGGGCGGGCCCAGAAACAGCGCGCCCGTCCTTGGGAGAGGCGGCGCGGCCCGGGCCCATCCGTGGAACTAGCGGAACAGTGTACCGGCCCGTTCCGCCAGGATGACACCACTGGCCCAAGGTCATGGCTGAGCAGGGATCTGAACCTGGATCTTCCCAGTCTATGAACCCAATCCTATGCCTGTCTACTCAGAAGTCCTATTATAGTCAATGGAACTTACTCCCAGGAACGTTTGGATAGGATCAGTGGTGTCCCTATGGGGGGGAGGCTGAGCTCTAAGTTTTGCAAGGAGCTTTACCTTGCTGTGGAAATCGCTCCTTTCCCGCGCCACTTTAGCCAATCCTCAGGGGGAAACGCAACATCTTTGTGTTGCTTACTGGCTACAGCAGCAAGGGAGAGGAGCAATTTACACGGGAGGGTAAGGCTCCTTGCAAAACTTAGAGCTCCCCCCCCCCAGACACCACTGGACAGGAGGCAGCCTAAGTCCTACTATGTCTTGGCTCTCATTTTGTGTGCATGTCCTTTTATACATGGGGGGGGGGGAGAGAGAGAGAGAGAGAGTCAATCCTTTTTGGGGTCAATAAAAGCATTTTTGAAAGATGAAATAGTATTTTTGTTTCTAATAGAAAAACATGTTTTGAAAGGCAAGTGCGGAGGCAATTTCTTAAGTAAAGGTTACCAATATTGTTTGCAGCCATCCATGCAGAGTGTTTATCTGTTCAGAGCTTAGCCATGTACTGCTTCTAGTTCAAAAGCGTGTGTAAGACATGAGAAACCTCAGTAATCACAGAGGATTGTTCTAGCGAGCCATTATAACTATAATTAGAGTTACCAAACTGGGACAGAGTGTCTCTACCTTTAACCATGGTATAGAAGCAGTACGTTGGGCAGGTACAGCTTTTGAAACCCTGCCATGATGAGCTGCACCTGCCCAAATTCCCCCCTTCTATATCAGGTAACCCTAACTATAATGGTAGTCATTATAACTATAATGGAGCCTCCATGTTTAGTGGCACTACACCTTGGAATTCAAGGTGTGGGAAAGCAGCAAGGTGGTTCCCTTTATGTGGGCTTTTCAGCTGGCTGCCCACTGTGGAGAACCAGATACTGAACAAGATGGTAACATTGGGCCTGATCCAGCAGGACTGTCCCACTTTCTTTAAGAATGATCTTCACCAATGGCATACTTAGGACATTTAACACCCAGGTCCCATAAACTTTTGACCCCTGCCCCTGGTTCATGATTTAGAGTGCAATCCTAATCTGGAGTTAGCCGGGCACAAATCCCTTGTGCTGGCCCAGGAGTGGCGCAAACCTCCCCAATTCAGCAAGAGGATTTTCACCAGTTGCTGCAGTCCTGCCAAGCTGTACCATGCTCTCTAGCCCTGATGAACAAAACAATTCCTAATGAGCGGGAGAGGGAAGGATTTCTGGATGCCTGACTCTCAACCAGAAAGGTTCCGTGCTGTCCGTTAGTGGTAGGAAGGACATCCCTCGCTCCAAGGGTCAGCCCAGAGTCATCCTTGCTTAGTTTTGCTTGCTGTAATTACTGGGTTCTTTCCTTTGACAAGCTAGGTGAAAAGGGGCAGCAGGGGCAGGCGGAAATTTTGCAGCCAGCAGAAGGTTTCCCTTCCTGCAGCACAGCTCAGGTGAGCCTGCCTGCGGCACATTTTTGAAGGAGACCGCAAGGGGCAGAGGCCAAAGGAAGCTGACTAGAAAGAAGGCCAGGCTAATGAAGATTTCGAGAGGGGAGGGGAGCGAGAGCCCAAATTCTTCTGCAGCGCTCTCTCTCTCTCTCTCTCTCTCTCTCACACACACACACACACACACAGAGAGAGAGGGGGGGGGAGGGAGCAGCTGTGGAGATCAAGGCTAGAGGCAGAACTGAGATAGCAAGAAAGGGAATTCCACCTGTCAAGCTGATGCAAGGGAGCCCTGTGTGCTCCTGATGGCTTCTCGTGGTGGAAACAGCAAAGCAGGAGGGTGTTCCACAGGGAACCCACAGCGTCAGTGAGGGGCGTCGCAGGTAGGGATTCTTCCAAAGCCTTTCTCATCTGAGCTGACTCTTGGATTAAGTGCTCATGTTTCCAAAGTGGAACTGATGCATTTAGGATTCTGCATTCATGGTTCCTCTTTTGTGTCTGTGTTTTGTACAGGGTGCTGTACGACCAGAGCTTTCAGCAGCTCTCCCTTCTTTCAGTTAACTTGTGTCTCTCTCCCAATGCACACGGGTGCATTGATAAAACACAGCAAACAGCAGTAGAGAAGCTTGAAGGTTTCTTCAACATCTGGCCCAATACTGCCCTTCTCTCTGCATTTATTCTGCTCCATCCTCCCCTTCGTCTTTTTGAATTATCATCAGCAGTTTTTCATTATTACACATCATTTATGCTGCTATGTCAAGGGGAATTGCGAGGCATTGCTCTTGCTGCAGAAGTCCCCCTCCCCCCCAGAGAAATCTTATTCAGCTGTCCTTCTGCCTCCTGAAATCGCATCAAGCTGCAGCCTTGCATGATCAAGATCTTTGCATCAATGAGGACCAGAAACTTGCTCTATTGAAAGCAGCCTGCACAGCCAGTCCTGCACATTCGCTGGCTCTTCTGTTCCTCCTCTGCTGCGCACAGCTTGCCCTAGCTGTGCTCTGGGTTCTGCTACCATATGTTTCCTTGAACGCCTGTCTGCTTATTGAGTCTTATCTTTGGTGACGTTATGCAAATGTTTTATTGAATGTCTCGGAAAATCAGTTCCCCTCCTCCCTTTTTGCAAAATATATGGGAGGGAAATGACAGAAACAAAACAAAATAAATTATTTCAAAGCTTTTAGAGCTGCAGCTTCAGGGACCTTTAATCAGCCACTCTGTCCTCGACTTTTGCAGTGCAAAAGCCCCATATTCATTCACTCTGCGCCTGCAATCACCATCATTTCAGGCGGGGGGGGGGGTGGAGAAGAGATTTTGCACGAGCGGAGATAACAAAGATGTCATTAAAATAATAATTAAAAAACAAAGCTGCACGTGTGCAATGAACATTTGGCGATAATAAACCGCATTTCAATGTGCATCCAAGTCCCCTAATGATCGACTCCTTGTATCTTACAGGGTCAAATCAATGTCTTTACACAAAAAAGGGAGAAGAAGAAAAGGAAAATCAATTAAGCCCCATCCATTGTACCTTCCAGGCGGGCCCATTGTTTGCATTTGTCTCCTATCTCGCCATTTGTCACTTGCATTTTTGCCCATTTTTGCAAACAAAAGCCAGGATGTCACTACCAAGGTCAGTGGAGTCGGATCTCATTCCTGAACAATGCACTTGGCTTTTTCCTACTTTTTTTCCCACTTTCTCAAGCTTGCATTGAAACTGCAGCATGAAAGAAAGAAAAAGGGAGAAAGCAGAAGCCTTTCCCTAGAAATTGAGCGTGGAAGAGTCTCCCTGTTCCCCTTTGCTGCCCCTTTTGTGTGGAAGGCTTTCCTGCTATGCCCCATGGGTGCCTCCTCCTCTTCCTCCAAATCTCTCCACCAGTACTGCTGTCTTTGACAGGGCAGCCCACAATCTTCCCTGTACCAGCCACTGCCTTCTCACTCCCTGGGTTTGAAAGGAAAAGAAAAACAGAGAAGTGTGGAGGAGAGGAGGTCCTTCTCAAACCCCTTCCTTCTTCAGTGCTCTTCTAGCCCCACACTCTTCTTTCCTCCCATTCCCCTTTTAATCTGGGGAGCAGGAGCAATTGTAGAGATGGGTGGGCAGAAGCAGGCAGGCTTGAAAGGGGATTGAACACATTCATGGGGATTGAACACATTTCAACAAGATGAAACTTCCTGTTCAGAGACAGCCACTCAGGGTGCAATCCGACATCCTGCATTTGGCCAACGCTAGCTGCCAGTGTCAGCCCCATGGCAGCAGCGTTGGCCCAAGGGTGCAGGCCACTAGGCCACATCCAAGCCTCCATCCCCCGGCCGTGCGACCCCAATTCCGACTAAACAGCAGATGCAGTTCCAAGCAAGCCCATTGGGGCAGGTGGCGCTGACCACGGGGCAAAGGCTCGAATGTGCCCTTATCCCAGGGAGGCTCCAGCCAGCTCCTAACTTGTGCTGGATATGGAGCAGGCAAAAGCCTTTGCTGTTCCAGTGCAAGTTAGGATTGTGCCCTCAGAGGGGCAATCGCTGTCCAACGTCCTTTACTTGGAGACGTCTGGCTGTCCATTAACGGAAGCACAATTCTGGGCTAGACTGAGCAAGTCTAGCAGTATCTCTTAACCCTGATATGAGAACTAGTTGGAGCCTCCATGATCAAAGGCAGTCTAAGCCGTTGCTGGGGATAAACAGCTAGGGAGGCTGCTGCCGTCACATTTTGCCTACCCTCTGTTACAGGCACGTGCACTGCTAAAACACTGCAAGCCAAGCACAATCAATGGGACTGCATAAATAGCAGCATGAAGATCTTTTTACTGCCATGTTTTCTGCAGCATTGTATCAATGCACATGTATGTGCTGGTAATGGAGAGGAGGGGAACAGCCGCAAACGAAAGGAAGACAATGCCTAACAATGCACACCAACCGGAGAATTCTGAATGTGTCTGTACCACTTAATGATCAAGAATGCTGAAATCCAGGGAGCAAACCAGGCAAGAATTTCCGAAGCATTGCCGAAGCAAGACCAGCAACCCATGGAATGGATGCGTTCCGGGCTGGAGACCCACAGAAGCATGGGTCTAAAAACATCATAGGCCAATGGTATGACAAGACATGCTAGCGGAAGGCTGAGCGCCATCCGGAACAGGCTGTAAGCCGGAGGCTGCCTTGCACTGGCCCTGCAGCCTCACTGGGTGGCATTTGTGTGTGCAGACAAGAATCCGCAGGAGAACAGCAAGAAGCAGCGCATGGTCACGCAACAGTTTGCAAGAAATTACTCCCTCTCATCTCAGACTTGAGCACTGATGGGTTCTGACAGCTGAAAGGATTGTGCAGGTATATATGACTGAACACAGCGCAATGTAATTTGCCTCTTGCCGTCGCTACCGTTTCCATTAGTCATTAAAAACGAGGCATTCGGGAAGGCTGGCGTTGCAGGTGTTCTTTTGGACCGTTCGGAGCTGTGCGAAGTCGGGCACCTGCCATCTTGCCCTCATTTCAGGCAATCAAAATGCAGCCGGCAGATGCATCCCTTCCAGCATCGACACACGCACAGGGCAGATTTTGTCTCAGGAACGTGCAAGCCAGAGGAAGGAGCAGCCTGTTATTCTGTGCATCGGTGTCCACAGCAGCGTGAAGCCAGGTGTGGGGAGGAGCCAAGGCAAGGTTGGCACTCCTCCCTTCCAAAGAGGGATGCGAGAAGCACTGGCTGCCAGGAGCTGCACAGACATGGAGCGGGTCCCTTGCTCTCCCCACCACGAGGGTGGTCCAGTCTTCCAACAAGGCAACACCACATCAGCACCAAAAAATCCTACCATGTCTCAGTAGGAATGGACTGTATTTCCAATCCCATTCAATGTATTGGTTAGCTTTCTTTAAATGCTGGCTTGGACCAGTGAGTTTTAAATGCCTGTCTAAAAATGTGGCGTTGGTGCCGTGCCGTGGTGAGGGAACCAAGCTGCAACCAAGAAGGTCTGCCAGCCTGACTCTCCCTTCTGCCTTGAACTCACAGGATGGCCTTAGGCAAGCTGCTCCCTCCCAGCCTCAAGGTGCAATCCTAACCTGGAGTTAGGCCAGCACAAATTAGGCCAGCAAAGTTTGGCTGGCACAAGAGCCACTGTAAAGTATGTTTGGACCAAATTTCAAATCAAATCAAAAACCTTTATTGGCATATAAACCCTATTTACAAATAAACTATATAAATACAATTAAACATCAAAACACAAAATTCAGACAGTTGAGAAACGTTTAGAATTGGAGACCACAACATGGAAAATAAACATAGCCAATTGGCTAATTATGAAAGAATCAGTTGAAGCTAGCAGATACTTCAAATATTCATGATCCACAAGTGAAAGATTTAATTGCTGAAGAGGAGCTAAAAATTTCTCTCTAGCCTCAATGTGGATGGGGCAATGAAAAAAACGATGCTCAGTTGATTCAACGACACCCATGGGGCACGGGCAAAGTCTGTCTTGGGGGGGAATACCACTGAACCTACCCCATAGGACTGCAGATGGAATAACGTTGCAACGAGCGAAGGTAAAAGCTCTTCTGATTTTAGGGCACTCCAAAAAAATATATGTTTGGACCACTCTCGGAGTCATAGAGGCCAGCACACACACGTGCACCATCCTCCCTGATTCAGAGAGTGGTCCAAACGCACTTTACGGTGGCCCTTGTGTTGGCCAAACTTTGCTGGCCTAACTTATGCCAGCCTAACTCCAAGATAGGATTGTGCCCTCAGTCTTTCCCTGCTGCAAGATTGAAGAGGGGGGAGGATAGTACTTGCCTTACAGGGTTGATAAACCACCCTGCAGTGAAGTGTGATTTGCACACTCAGAAATCACTATGCAAATGTGATGTGATATTATTATGATAAGGTAACCTGATGACGAGGTAACCTGTGCGTCTCCCCAAGACACACATCCTGCAGTGTAAAAAGTTCCCAAGTCTCGGACAAACAGAAGGAAGTTGGTCCCCGTTTCAGCATGGGCAGCCCCCCCCCCACCACCAATTCATGTCCTGCCATGTTATTCCATGCAGTGCCCTGCAAAGAGTTGGCACAACACAGAAGATGAATCAAGGATTCCCCTTGCAACCCTCTCCGAGAAATGCTTGCATTCCAGAGGAGGGAGAAGGATCTGTCTAATTGGCTAATGGCAACACAGAATAAGACAATTAGATAATTTATTTAAAAATCCTTGTCTGTGATGCCCCCCCCCATCTCCCAGCACATCCCATTTAGCGCAACAATTTATGCTTTGTCATTCTGGGCGAGATGCACTTTTGTCGGCAGAGCTGCTATTTTTATTTTGCATTTCTTACATTTGTTAAGATGATGAGGCTGAACGCATCAAAGAGAAATAACCACAAGCCATTAAGTGATAAACAGGAACCGTTAATATTAGTCAGGTGTTCCCTCCTTAGACAGAACCGACTTCCTCCCCAAAGGGGACCTTGCGATGCTTTAGATCTCGCACTTCTGAAAGTTCAGGAGGAGAGACTGTAGCCAGCCAAAAACCTTATGCTGCCTGACACAGTGCACAAACACAGCCCCCACCCCTTAACCTGGTAATATGCCAGCCTCTGCTCCTCCCCCGGATTGAAAAAAAACAAGGAAGAGAGAGACGCCGTGCTAGAGGAAGTGCTCTAGTAGCCTCCAGAGGCTCTCCTGCCGAACTGGTCCCCCCAAGGCCTCACTGGACCGCATAATGGTTGTTTCGGCAAAAAAAAAAAAACACCTCACTTCCTGGTTTCCAAAAATTAAAGGCATTAAAAACATCACTTCCAGTTTTCCATGGAAGTTTGTTTGGCCGAAACTACCATTCCAGGGTTAGGGTTAGGGTTAGCCACTTACCTGAGGGGGGCGGGGACTGAGACATGCAAAATAATGCATGGGATGGATAAAGTGGATAGAGGGAAGTTCTTTTCCCTCTCACACAATACCAGAAGCAGGGGAACATCCACTAAAATTGAGTGTTGGGAAAGTGAGAACAGAGAAAAGGAAATACTTTTTTACCCAGCAGGTAATTAATCTGTGGAACTCCTTGCCACAGGAGGTGGTGATGGCATCTGGCCTAGATGCTTTTAAAAGGGCACTGGACAGATTTCTGGAGGAAAAGTCCATCGCAGGCTACAGGCCATGATGATTAGTGCAACTTCCTTACTTTCGAGTTAGGCTACCTCGGAGGCGGATGCAGGGGAGTGGAAACAAGATGCACGTGTCTTGTATGTTCCCTGAGGCATCTGGTGGGCCGCAGCAAGCTGCAGGAAGCTGGACTAGATGGGCCTTTGGCCTGATCCAGTGGGGTTCTTCTTGTGTTCTTATAAGTGATTTAGTATATATAACTTGGGGCTTGTTGATGCAAATGAACAGGGTGCAAAAAAACGTTATTAATGTCTAGGTTTGATTGGATGCATTTGACTAGGGCACAATTGTCCAGGGTGCAAATACTGTACCCTAGTACCTCCCAATCCATATCAGAGTCTTGCAGCTGCTATTTAAAAATTTTAAAACTCCTCCTCCTCCAGCCCAGACATGTGGATCTTCCAGCATCACCTCTAATTTAACCCTAGGTATTTATGCACACAATGCTAGGTATCCAAAGGAGAGGGGCTCATACCCTTCATTTCTAAAACACAGCAGCCACAGTGGGATCACTACAGGCAGGCAGCAGAAAACCAGGGTTGTTCCTAGTAAACAGGAACTGTGGCTGCAGGTGACCTCACCTGTGTGCATAAGCTGGGCCATCCCTGGTTCATTCGCCCATGCCCTTGGCTTGCTTTATATTTCTGCTGGCGTTTGAGATACGGAGGTTGTCTCTGAGGCAGCTATTTTGGAAGGGCTGATTCACACATGCATGCCATCTCTGGATGCTACAGTGATGAACAGGGGCTTGCCCTCCCTCCAAGAAGCAACTGTTTCAGAACAACACAATTTCATTTTATCAGATCCCTGGTTGCAAACAATCAGAAGCCACCCAAAAAGGATCCAAAAGCCGCAGAACGACAAACAAGGCTTATCGGTACCTAGCAGAGAATTAAAGGCAAGACTGCAGCCTGCCTGCCTACCTGCCAACAATATGTAACTTTCGATTTATTTCAATTTCCCTCTAACCATTCAATCTATCTTGCACTGGGCAGGTTTCTATTCTGTCATGGGTGTATTGGGGTAGTTTCTATGGCTCTATTTTTAAACAGAGGTTTCAGAGGAATACCTGGAGGAGGAGGAGGAGGAGGAGGAGGAGGAGGAGGAGGAGGAAAAAGAATACAGGATAATCAACATGCATGCCATTTTACAGCAATATGCATAAATCACAGCCTCTGCCCCAAGGAGGCTACAATCTGAGTTTTGACAATGAGGCAGAGAAGGGCTTACAGAGCAAGGCTAACAAGGGATGAATGCTCACAAATGCCAGCGGTTGATTTTAACTTTTAAAGCCAGCTTATTTCTCTTAACATTCCAAATTGTGTTTGAAACACAAAATCGAATGGCTGCACATGGCAGAATTCTAGACTCTCAAGAAAATGCAATTACAGGTCTGTGCTCCCCCCCCCCCCCACACACACACACCCAGCCCAGAAAGGTATTGTTCTCAAAGTTGGGGATTCTCCAGTCTGAATTACTGGAGACATTTAATTAAAAATGTCTCTGCCTTCATTACTGTAGGAATCTTTTTTCCAATAGGATCGGTCCTTTCCCTGTATCTATTAAGCAGTCACTGCTGAAAAGGGGCAGTGAATGATACGGACCACCCAGGATGCCTTATTGGGCTCTTTTCCTGAGATACGTCCCATCAAAATGTCCTGCTTAGATTCTTGCAGAAAACACAACAGAGAGCCATGTGGCATACTAGAGATGAAACTATTTATATTATTTCCAGTTTTTTAGTAGCAGCTTCCTCTGCTCCTAAATTCCTAGGATTGGGGCCTAGGCCAGGAGCTTCGGCACTGACTGGCAGCAGTTCTCAGGGTTCCAGGCAGAGGTCTTCCCAGTTCCCCTAAAGATGCTGCCAGGAAGGAACTGAGCGTGGGATCTAGCACTGCCTGGCTTCACTGCTTTAAGTTAGGGGTTTTTTCCCCCCAGCCTTCATCAAAAGGTGTTGCTCGGCCCAAAAGCTTGACCAAGCAGTGGCACAGTAGGCAGAAAAGTGTGTGTGTGTGTGTGTGTGTGTGTGTGTGTGTGTTGCACATTTACACACGTGTGGAAACAAAGTAGAATTCAGGAGTGTCAGGCGGTGGGAGAGCAATGTGGCCGACTTTAGCAACGACCTGAAGGGCACAGGATATTGTGATAGCACCTGGCAAGGATGTCTTTACAATGGGAAGCCTTTACAAAGGCGCCTGAGGGGGGACATGTTCGAGATGTACAAAATAATGCATGAGATGGATGGAGTGGACAGAGGAATGTCCTGTTCCCTCTCTCACAACACCAGAACCAGGGGGCATCCACTTAAATTGACAGCCCAATCCTGAATATGTCTTCTTAGAAGTAAGCCCCACTGAATTCAGTGAGGCTTACTCCCAGGAAAGCGCGCATAGGATGGCAGCCTGAGTGTTGAAAGAGTTAGAACAGATAAAAGACAATACTTTTTTTTGCCCAGTGGGTAATTAATCTGTGGAACTCCATGCCACAGAAGGTGGTGATGGCCTAGGTGCCTTAAAAAGGGGATTAGACAGATTTCTGGAGGAAAAAGCCATCGCAAGCTACAGGCCATGATGGGTGGTGCAACCTCCTTATTCTGGAAGTAGGCTACTTCAGAATGCTGGATGCAGGGGAGTGGCAATGGGATGCAATTGTCTAGTTGTCTCATGTGCTCCCTGAGGCATCTGGTGGGCCACTGTGAGATACAGGAAGCTGGACTAGATGGGCCCTTGGCCTGATCCAGGAGGCTCTTCTTATATTCTTAAGGGGGGTAGACAGATTCATGGAGGAAAAACCATCACAGGTTACACACGTATGTGTGTTTTAGAGAGAGCTTTTCTCTGAACGCCTGATGCAAGGGAGTGACAACAAGTTGCAGGTATCTTCTTGTCTTGTGTGCTCCCTGAGGCATCTGGTGGGCCACTGTGAGATGCCTTGGAAGGCGGAACACTGTCTTTGGAGGTCTGTAAGCAGAGGTTCGATTGCTCTCTGCTGGGGATGTTGTAGTTGCAGAGGCTGGATCTGATGACCTTGAAGGGCCCTTCCAGCTCTACAGTTCTATACAGAGCCTTAGCGCTGCTACCTGCTAGCAGCCGGCAACATTCCAGCTGGTTTGGAAGACTCCTCCACGTCACAGATCTGCACGTGCTGCTCCTTCTTCACACCGGTGGCCATTCTTGCCGAAACAAGATTTGCTTTTAATTCCCCCTATAAATCCGGCAGCGGCAGCGGCCCAAACGGTGGGCTGGCAGCGTGGGCTACCTTGCAAGTGAGCTCCGGCAATCATCCTGCTCGCTCCCCCCACCCACCCCGTTGTGACTGAATTAAAGGCACAAATAAATTAAAACTTCATTTAAAATGTATTTTTTTTCTAATTGAGGAAGGATACACCAACTAATGTCCTACCTAATTAGTCGAAAGCGGGGGTTTTATTATCAACATCTGAAACCAGGGCTAATTGACTCATTTAGAGTCTCCGCTGCACCAGGAACCGGCCCACTCCGCGGCAACAGAGGCGGGCTGTCAGCGGGGGAAGAGTCTCCTCCTCTCCCCCCCCCCTCCATCATCTTGGAAACTCAAAAGGAAACCAGATGCAATGCAAAGATCTCCCCCCCACTCCCATCTCCCCACTCACTCATAGACAGGCCTGTTTGTGACAGTGCATCGATATGAACACCAAAAGGGCAAACACAGATTCAAGTTCTTCTGCAATGACGAGCGCTGGATGCAGAGCGAGTGCCTGTAGAGGGGAGAGGCGGGATGCAAGGAAGAGAATGACTGAAGAATAACCGTGCTTCTCAGTCATCCAGTGCCGTTGCAATCATTGGCCAGAGGGGGCACAATCCTGACCTGGAGTTAGGCCTGCACAAGTCAGCTCAGGAGTGTTGCAAATGTATTATATTGTAAAGCCAGTTTGCACCACTCTTGGAGTCAGGGAGGCTGGCACACGGACATGCGCTGGCCTCCCGACTCCTGGAACGGTCCAAATGCACTTTGTGATGCATTTGCAACACTCTTGGCCTAACTCCAGGTTAGGATTGCAACATGAGTGATCTTCTTACCAGGTCATTGCAGAGACTCCTGGCAGCAAATTTTTCCTCTCTGGCATTCTCTATCATCATCCCCATCACCTAAATCAGGGGGTCAACAACCTGAGGCTCACGGGCTAGATTTGGGCCACACCAAAGGTCATTCGAAGTCCCCAGCCCAGTTTGCCACCCACACATCACCACTAGCGCACCCCCTGAGCTGGAAAAAGAAGAGGGGACAGAGCAAAAGAGGAAGTGTGGAGGGGAGGAGAATCCAGGCCCACTGCCTGAATCAGGGTATAAATCCCACTGTCGCCGCCACCACCACCCCCCCAAAAAAAAACCCCTCACAGGAAACAGCAATCCAACCTCTACCCAAACTTCGTTGACTGGCAGCTCTCTTAACCTACTGAGCCGTTGGCCATGGCTCCCCATGAGAGCTACAATTCTATACCTTGTATAAGGGGCTGGTTTTTCTCAAGGATTCCACTGCTCCCCTGGCTGGCTGGTTTCCACGGCTCCCTGTGCAGCCACAATTTGGGAACCACTCAGTGGTGTCATCTAAATGATTTAAGAACAGGTACTCACTTTTGATTGGCACGTGTCGGGACCCGCCCACCGGAAGTGACGTCATAAGCCAGAAGTGATGTCGTGGCAGGAAGTGACATGAAAAAAGCTCTTTTTGAGGCCTCAGATGATTTTAAACTGACCCAACAGTTGCAACAGTATTCCACAGCACCCCCAGAACATGTTAAGGAGGCCTGGCATCATGTTAAAACCCCAGAGCAACTCATTTTTCAGTGGCAAGGAAAGGAAAGGCTCCGCTCGCTGCCTGTCTGCCTGCCTGGCTCTGAGAACATGCAGGCAACTCAAACATGCAGGAAATTCAAACGTTGCAGAGGGCGGAGTCGACGAGTGGGCGGGCGAATGGGCGGGGCCAGCTGTAATCCTAGAAACCAGTACTCGCGTACCCCCGCGTACCCCCTGCATGACATCACTGGAACCACTGTCCTGCCCCCTCTCTTTGTTCTTTACTCATGGCAGCCCCTTTAAACAAAACAGGAAGAGCAAGGAAAATGAGAGGTGCGGGGACAGGGGCCTGGGCTGCTAATGCACTTCCCATGGGCTTTCAGCATGCAAGAAGCACGCTTGGGCTGGACGGAGGTGGTGGCAGCCTCCAGCTTGGGCTGGATGGACGGAGGAAAACAGTTGTTTTCCTGCTTCCCGTATCTCGCCAGTCAATGCAAGCCACATCATCCACACTCATGTACAGACCAGCTGTGGGAGGGCCAGGTGCTCTAGCCCACCACTCTCCCTCCTCCACACTTCCTCTTCTGCTGCATCACCTGCTCCCTTTTCCAGGCCAGGGAGCAGCAGGAGCAGAGGCCAGCACATCACCAGCTTAGGGGAGGGCAACATTTGGCACACACCCCTTAGGCGCCAGGAAGTCTTGGGCCTGCCTGATCTAAAAACTTGTTTCATTTTTAAACAACGGAAGCTGAAATTTCTCTTATTGCACTTTCATCCAGCACGTCCTCCAAGGGCTTCAAGGTAGCATCCTTCTTTTCTGCCCCCTGTGCTTATCTACACGACAGCCCCGGCAGGGCAGCAACTGGTATGCTTAACTTGTATCCCCACTTGCCGTGAACTGCAAGGCTGGAAGAGGATTGTCTGAATACACACCGAGCCTGGCACAACCTCATTCTATTTCACTGAAGCTGCCAGGGAGAAAGCTGGGACATGGGTGGCGGAGCTGGACCCGCACGGAATCAAAAAAGAACAAGAGGGGCATTGGAGCAAGAATCCAACACTCCAGCGCAGGCAAGACAACGAAGCAGACTCGGCTGATCAGAATTCAACACAAATCACATGCCTGGGAAAGGAAGGCGCTGGAAGGACGCAGCAGGGCAAAGGGAAGGAGAAACTCCAAAAAAGCAGCGGCTGGCTCAGGGAGACGAGTACGGGAGGAGGCGCAGCCAACGAGCTCCGAAGTCAAGCTGTCAGCCTGCCTGCCAGCACCACATTCCTGCTTGCTTTGACAGGGGCTGTGGGGAGGCCTCCGGGTGGCAAGTTCAAGCGAACCTACGAAGCTGCCTTTTATAGAGCCAGACCTTTGGCTCATCAAGGGCCTCATTGCCTACTCTGACTGGCAGCAGTTGCCAAGGTCCTCCCCAGCCTTCCTCTCAACTGGAGGCACCAGGAACGGATCCCGGGACCTTCAGAACACCATACCAAGCATGTGTTCAGCCGTCAAATGACACGTTCCTCCAGGGTACTAGAAAAGCACTGCTGGAGATCGCCTAAGCAAAATCAGACCGCGAGTGGCAGCCATACAAGGCTGCCGTCTGGGTGCTAGAGATGGCCTGCCTGGAGATCTTGCCAGGGACTGCACCCCAAGAGCCACTTCTCCACCTGATTTCAGCAGTAAGCCCATCTAGCAGGCAGGCAAACACGGACCACAGAATTCCACATCATTGCAAGTCTAGCTCAGAGGTCTTCAATGGTGAGTCGGCACAGTTGCAAAGATCCTGCCACTGCCATTTCATTTTGAGCACAGCAGCAAACCTCACGAACGGAACACCAAAAGGTGGGAAAAGGAGAGAACCCATGGCTATGCTCTCACTCATCCCCCTCACCCTCTGGGCACTTAAAGTGGGTTGCAATCTTCAGGCTCCTGGTCCGAGGTGAGTCTCAGCTCTTGACAAGCTGCAATCCACCGGTTTAGACCTTCTCTGGTGCTTACGTTGGCATGCACACCCCAGAACAGCAATCAAAGAGACACCTATGGGCCCTTTGTTCCATGCTTCCCATTTACGCAACGTGACAAGTGGCTAGATTTTCACTCGGCAGGATGCTTCCATTAATAACAAAGTCTTATTAAGTATCTGTTAAAAGGTCTGTACTGCTAATTTAGCTGGAAAAATTGAACAGATTACTCTTACCGGTTTCAATTAAACTAACATGATGCCTTCAAACTGATACCTTAATTAGGCATTATAAAATGACATTTAGGAATCAGGAGTTCCCATTAGCCAATCAAGCCATCTGACTGTGAAGACGTTATCCCAACCGCAGCAAAAATCATGGTGGCCTCATCAAATTCCTATCTACTCATCCTCTGGAAATGAAGAAATCCCAAGCTGGCCATGGGGGAAGGGTTAACAGGGGTTCTGTGCAAGGCCCAGACTAAGACTTCCGGGCATTAGAGGCCATACACCAAATCCTGCCCGTCCTTGGCCTGCAGAGCATCAGGCACCCCCTTGACCCCATCTCTTCTCCTCCACATTTCCTCTTATGCTCCCTTAGCATCTTCCTTTTTAAATCCAGGGAGCGGGAGGAGGAGGTGAGATGGAGGTGGGCAGGAAGATGTAGGAGGATGCCCCCCCCCCAACCCACTAGAGTTGTGGACAATGACTGGAGCAATTCTCAAATAAATTCATGATGATTATCTTTTTCCAGCATGTGTTGTACCATTAAACAAAGAAGATGCTATTACAGGATTGCTTCAGTAGCTACTGGGAGATTAATATTGATTCCTGGTCACGCTTGCCAATCCAGTTTGGAGAGAGGAAGCAACTAGTACCTGAGGCTTCCACCTCAGTTGTCCTCATGCATGGGCCAGCCCTGCCTTCTCCTCCTGTAAACTACTGCCTGGAGACAGCAACAGTGGCTTTCCTAGAGAGGGAGCAAAATGCTAAGATTTGCAGGAGCCTGAGCTCTTCTGTACAGCGGCCCCTTCCCCTTGTCAGAGATCCCACCCCTGTTGATCATGTGCTTTGCTGGGTCCAATTCGGAAGGGAAACATGGCATCCCGGCAGATACCTTGGCCAATGCAAGACTTTTCAAGAAGAAGCAACAGAAAGCCAACTGCTGCTCCTCCCTGGACTGGAAAAGGAAGAAGGAGACAGAATGGAAGTATGGAGGAGAGGTCAGAGACACTTGCCTGCCACTCTCCTCTTCTCCACTACTTCCTCTTCTTCTCTGTCTTCCTTTTCCAATTCAAGGAGTGAGATGAGGAGGAGAAGTATTAGAGTCATGTGGATGGATGGAGGTGGGCACCCCTACAAGTGTGCTGCCTGAGGCAACTGCCTTAGTTGACTTCATGGATGGGCCGGCCCTGACTGATAAGAAGGATCTCAGCTAAAAGGCGTTGAGAAAGCAGCCAGTTATAGCAGATAATGCTTGTCTAGGTGGACCAATGTCTTGCTGATTATAAGGCAACTTGCTGTGTCTAAGGATAGGCTCATATGGGCAAGGAAATCCCACCCAGCCAGCCCATAGATTTCCAGCTAGGTTTTGTAGGTCGTGTTGGGTGAAGCAACACCTTCTGGGCCACAACATCATCTCTGCAATGCTCTAATAATCAAGTGATCCAAAATTAAGAGTATTATGCTCTTTTGGCTTGGAGATTTTTTTTTTTTGTAATATACAGTAAAGTTAATTTATGTCAGAACAGCAGCAACTGAAGCAATACTCCGAGCAGCCTGTGCATTATTAATTTAATCTTTTCTCCTGCTTCGTTTGGGTTTAAGTACCACATCATCAGCAAATGGAGGTTTTAGCTTCTTTTTCCCCCACCATCATCAAAAATGAGACAGATCGGAAAATGCTGGAGATACACTTTCTTTCTCTTTCTTTTTCTGCAATGGAAAGCAAGAGGTGGTGGCTGGTGAGGGACTCCTTAATACTGGGCTGGTTACAGAAGCTACATCGGCTGTTGAAGGCGCTCAGACTGCCGGAGGAGAAACAGCAAATTTGCCGGCATCACCTCCAATCAATAGGACAGGGCAGTGCCCTGAGCGGATTTCATATCTGAAATCAAGATCCCTTCCCTCCACAAGGCTCAGGTCTGCTGCGTGAACAACACTCTGACTTGTGATAAGCAATTTTCCAGGGAGAGCCGATCACTAGGAATCGAAGTGCTACAAAACAAGAGCCGTCTGCGATTTTTGTTGTTGCTGTCTAAAAGTGCAATCCTAACCTGGAGTTAGGACGTGGTGGCGCAGCGGGTTAAACTGCTGCTGCTGGGCTTTCCAACTGGAAGGTTGGGAGTTCAAGACTGCGCGACAGAGTGAGCTCCCGTGGCTTGTCCCAGCTCCTGCCAACCTAGCAGTTCGAAAGCACCTAAAAATGCAAGTAGATAAACGGGGATCACTTCGGCGGGAAGGTACGGCGTTCCGTGCGCTACGGCGTAGGGTCATGCCGGCCACATGACCACGGAAGCTTGTCCTCCGGACAAAACACCGGCTCTACAGGCTTTGAAACGGAGATGAGCACCGCCCCCTACAGTCGGTCACGACTAGACTATTCAGTTGTGGGGAAACCTTTACCTTTACCTAACCTGGAGTTAGGCCGGCACAGTTAGGCCAGCAATGTTTGGCTGGCACAAAGGACACTGTAAAGTATGTTTGGACAACTCTCAGAGCCAAAAAGGCCAGCACACAGACGTGTGCCATCCTCCCTGACTCAGAGAGTGGTCCAAATGTGCTTTACGGTGGCCTTTGTGCCAGCCAAACTTTGCTGGCCTAACTGTGCCGGCTTAACTCCAGGTTAGGATTGCTCCCTAAATCTACTCTGGAAACTGCCCAGGGCACAGAAGGCGCCTGTGCAACCACTTTGCCAGCTCAAGAAATACATCAGGAGCAAGAAGGGTAGAGATACCGTGGGACTGGCACCCAGCTTAGGGTTGCAAAAGGCATGGGTAAAAGCCAGAAAAGAGCTTGGGAGAACAGAAGGAACAAAGTGAGGATGACTAATCATCATTCTTAGCGTTTACATATTAGCATTTTATTTCTGTGTCTGATCTTGATGTTACAGCAGCCCTTTAAGGCTGCAATCCTAGTCATGCTTTTCTGCAAATAAGCCCCACTGACAGCAATGGGACTACTTCTGACTACTTCTGACAATGGGACTACTTCCTAGTCATGCTTTTCTGCAAATAAGCCCCACTGACAGCAATGGGACTACTTCTGAGTAGATATGCCTAGGATGGTGCTGTAAGGTAAAGACAGTTTGTTCTCAGTTGCTTTGGAGGGTAGGACCAGGACAAAAAGGTTTTACAACAAAGGATATTTCAATTAAAGTTTAGGAAGGACTTCCTGATGGTACAAACTGTTTGACAACAGAACAGTCTGCCTTGGAAGGTGACAGACTATCATTACTTTAAGCAAAAATTGGTCCATAACCTTGGGGATGCTGTAGTTGTGGACAGCCTGTACTGACAGTGAGTTGATCTTGCAGGTCTCTTCCAACTTATGACTCTGGGGCAGGTATAAAAAGTATGACCCTCCAAACTTTTTAGCTGGAGGGATGCATCAAATATCTGGCACGGTGTTGAAGGCCAAAAAAATAAATATAAATATAAAATTTAAATAAATACATTATTGTAGAATCAGAACTTAGACGAATGAATGAATGAATGAATGAACTCAAAGTTCTATAATTCCTCCAAGCACCAACACATACCACAAAATTATAGCATACATACACTGTAATGGACTCCCATCCCCCCACCTCACAAACAGCTTACTTAAATGTGCCGAATAAGAGGTTTTGATTCCCCTTGCCCCATGCTGCACCAGAACCAGCTCTATGGAGCTATTTGCATCAGTGCCTGCAATTTTAAACGCACAAATCCATGCAGACCGTATAATGCTGGTCAGGCTGGGAAAGGAGGTTAGGATCTGTCCTATATTGCCCAGGCCAGCCCCACCCTCTCCTGGGCCCAATTCGCCCAGGAGCGCATGGCCATGTGTTGGCTCAGCTTCCTTCCCAGTAGCTGCGAAGTGCTTTATGATGACGTAAGAGGCAACCAAGTCCAAGCTGCTCACCCTCCCCGAACTCTTCCTCCATCTCAAGCATCTGTCATGAATACTGAGCCTGGTGGGGCCCAAGCCCACCATGACCTTTCCCCGTTCCCCATTGCAACTGACTCGAACTCTGGGATTTGCACCCGCCACGACTCCTCCTTATTGTCTTCTTCTCCTTCAACCATTACACGTTCTAGCCTGGAGGGTCTCGGGACTCGAACTCGGGACTTCCATGAGCCTCCAGCTCTTCCACGTCTTGCTGGAGTCCCGTTCCCCCATTTTGACAGGAGCGAGGAACCCGGGAATCGAACCCGGTTCATTGACACTGCTCTGCAAGACCGGGGAAGAAAGCGCTAAAGACCAGCAGCCGGTCGGCAATGATTGGATTATCGCTCGTTGACCTGCAGTTTGACCCGGCGTACTGCCTTAAACAAACTGTCAAACCGCAGAGTCAACGAGGGAATCCCCAACCGCGAGGATCGGCCGGCTGTCAGATTCACGGTTGTAAGAACTCACGAACTGTCAAAGGGAAAGCGCGAAGAGGATTTGTGCTTGTTTTATGAATGAAATCAGGGTTTTTGTGAGTGAAATGAGGGTTTTATGAATGGAAAGTGTTATTATGATGGAACTAGAATGTTGGGCTGTGTTAGAGGTTGAGACTTGTGTCTGCTTGGTCCGTGAGGGCGGGAATGAAGTGACAAGACAAAGGGGCTCCTCGGTGCCCCCCAGAAAATGGCTGCCCCTCTGGGGGCTGATGGGAAAGGACAAAATGGATGTTGGAAAACCAAGCTGCAAAGGTGGAAGATCGGGAAAGGACGTGCAGACCCCCATGACAGTTGCACAATCAAGCCATAGAACTGGTGCCTCTGTTGAATCTCGGGGGGGGGGGATGTAAATGAAATTGTAAATGAAATGTATTCCGCTGAAATGTGTGTACCAGATTACATAGTGACTGCCCCTCGTCCCTTGAGCACCCCACCTATCTCCCTTGCCCTTTGGGCGACCCCTTGTCCTCTCCCAGTGTCGCCCATTCCAAATCCATTTCCCAACCCTTGTCTATTGTCCCACCTTTCCACCACAATTGTGTCACCCTAATCAGCGCTTATCAGCTATGGCACCAAACCTCCTCCCCTTATCTGGTGGCAAATTGCTCTTACCCAACCCTCCTCAGGGAAATCATCTCAACTCAGGTGGGGGGGGGGCAAACCCTCCAACCAGCAACCAGAAAAGTGCCAACCAACCAACCCGGGGTTCCCCCACTTCCCAAGTTACCAATAATTGATCACAGAACTATCAAACACATTTGATTGGTTGTTTATTTTTCTCCTCTTTTACATGCTCGAAGGTATAAATGTATGTGTGTTTGTCGACTTGGCATGCAATTTTGGGTGCCCTTTTTGCACGCGCATTTTGTGGCCAATTGCGTCTTTTATTAATAAAGAGATTTTTTTTTTAATCTTGACACCGAAGTCCAGCTGGCATTCTTTCCGTCGACGTCTCCTTCTTTCCTTTCGGTGAGCTCTCTCGAAGGGATCCATCTGGGTGGGAGTGCATTTCTGGGTTAAAGAAACCACTTCATTCCAGCAGGAGTAACGCACGCCGGGGGAGCGAAGTCCTGACAACTGGCAGGTCAACATGCCTCCTTCCCGAAGGAGACCGGAGACCCTGGGAATCCCTCTCGTGGGGTGATTCTCCACACAACAACAGCACACATGCAATACTCTGGAGCCGGCACAAGGGGCTTTTGCCAGCTCAGAGGAGAGGGGGATCTGGATTGTGCAGTCCAATTGCTATGCTGTGTTGGTGACTATTAGTAAAACAAATGAGTCAGACATTCTTAAAACAAGCTTGCAAACTGCTAAATTAAAGGCAACCTACACAAGGGTTCCGTAATGGTTCCGCTGTCTGCCAGGGACTGTAGAAACATACCTGGGGGGGGGTTAGGCAGGGGCTTCAGTGCTGGCAAGCCTTCGAGTTCCGTGTTTGGCCGTGTGCGGCACACATTGTGCAGGTTTGACCAATGTGCACTTGGACAGCACGTTGCAAATAAGTTTTGATGTCTGGAAGCACGAGGAAGGACGGAGAGATGGGAATAATCTTTTTGCTGTTACTGCCGCCTTACAATCTGTCGCTGAACCTATTTGGCTAAGAAGTTGCAGAAATTCTTCCTCTCATCCAGTTCCAGAGAACAAAAAATTAATATATTCCCCCCCCCCACACACACACACCAAATCATCCTAAAACTTCTTCCTAGTGTAAAGCCGAGGCAGAACGAACGTCTGTCTCTCGCTTGGTTCAGCAATCGGCAGCAACAGCCCCCAAGAGGATGCAGAAAGGCAGTCACCTTTCTGCAAGGCCCATCTGTCCCCAAATCATTTTCAATATGTAATACAAGTGAGTGGCTCCAAATTAGTCAAATCGAGATACTGTGCGGTGGTTGTAATTATCTTTTTTTTTTTAACTGCTAATTTCACAATCTTAATTTACAGCTCAGAAGCGGTGTGTGTGTGTGTGTGTGTGTGTGTGTGTGTGTGTGTGTGTGTGTGCGTGTTTAAATAATACATTCTATTATATTTTCAAAACACCAAAGGAAAAACTCCTCCAGGCCATTTGCTACAGTGGATTCCCCACCCCACATATATTAAAATGTCAATTTCCCTGTATGTTAAAATAATCGAACTTTGGGGGCATGTGGAGGAGTTTATGGATTTTATTTGTCAGTGTGCAGCCTGATTCTGTGTATGTTTACTCAGAAGTAAATCTCATATAACAGAACGCACGCAACTAAGGAGTAAGAACACAAGCAGAGCCCTGCTGTATTAGACTGAGGTGGGGCCAACCGGGTGTTTCTAGGAAGCCCACAAACAGGGCATGAAGGCAAGTGAGCCCCTCCTTCTCACTTGCTCCCCCCCACCAGCAACTAACTACCTCTGAACATTACCAGGCCTGCTTGGAGATGCTGCCAGGCAGACCTCATGGGGCCTTCTGCAAGCATTGCAAGGGGTGAGGACCTCTAATCCATTTAGCCAGGACTCCTCCCCTTAACCACTGAAGCCAGGGGCCTCCAAACTACGGCCCACAGGCCAGATCTGGTGTACAGGGAAAGCCTTCCCTGTTGTGAGTGGCTCGGATTGTTCCATTGCGCTGCTGCTCCATTCTCCAGCCGATCAGCTGGAAAATGGAGCAGCAGAACGATCTGTGCCGCTCACAACGGGGAAGGAGTTTCTGCTGCATAAAAGTTGTGAGTTTGGCGACCGCTGACCTAAGCCATGGCCATCCCCACATTAAACATAAGAACATAAGAAGAGCCCCACTGGATCAGGCCAAGGGCCCATCTAGCCCAGCTTCGTGCATCTCACAGTGGCCCACCAGATGCCTCAGAGAGCACACAGCAACCAGACACTTCTATCTCAATGCCACTCCCCTGCATCTGGCTTTTTGAGGTGGCCTCACAAAGACCTACTGACCACCCCATCCCTTCTTCACCAGTCTGGGATAGGCGAAAAAACTGCCATCCATGGCCAAGTCAGATGGCAAGAATCCATATTTGAGACAGGAGGACATATTGCTCCTTCTCCCAACTGGTTCCAGCCTCAATATGCCCCTAGGCCAATGCAGACAGGACAAGGGCACAGAGACAATGGATCACCTCTTTGCAGAATGAGTGGGGTTGAAATGAAGGGTGGGGGTGGAGAAAGCAAGCGACCCTCACTCTCTCCCATTCCACCTGCAGAGGCATATTCTGGGGTGTGTGGGAGGGGCAAGTGCTCTGGGTCCCAGTTGCTGAGGGGCACAAATTGTCAGGAAAGAGTAGTGGCAGCAAAGGGGAAAAATGTAGGAGCACGGGTTGACTCGCCTGCCCTCCCCTGCATCCGTTCAGCTCTGAAATGGAGCAATGATGGATGCTGGGGGTGTCGTGGTGCAGCACAGGGGGCAGGGTGGTAGTGCTAGGAGCACAGTGACGCACGGAGCGATGTCACGACATCACCTCCTCCCAGGCACAATTAGAGCCCGCTATGGCTCTGTCCGCCCGTCAAACTGACAGCCCGTTACTTAGAATAGAGAAGAAACAGCAGGGGGCACAGCCCACCCCTGCCAGGGATTCACCCTACTTTACTCATTTTCCACATTTCTACACTGCCCTTCCTCCAAGGAGCGCAGGGTGGTGCACATGGTTCCTTCCCTCCTTTCATCCTCACAACAACCATGCGGTGAGGCTGAGAGAGAGTGACTGGCCCATGGTCACTTAGGGCGCAATCTTAACCTGGAGGTAGGCCGGCACAGTTTGGCTGGCACAAGAGCCACCGTAAAGCATGTTTGGGCCACTCTCGGAGTCAGAGAAGCCATCACACAGACATGCGCCATCCTCCCTGACTCAAAGAGTGGTTCAAACTCGCTTTACCATGTCCCTGGGCAAACTTTGTTGGCCTAACTACAGGAAGCAGTTCAGGAAGCTTCATGGCTGAGAGGGGATTTGAACCTGGATCTTTCAGGTCGAAGTCCAGCGCTGGAACCACTATACCATCCTGGCTCTCAACTGGTGGAAAGTTGGATTCAATTCTCACTTTTGCCCTGCTGTGTTCTTTTTCTATGGGCAGGGAGTTTTTTGATACTGGGGAATATTCAGACATAGTGTCCACATTCTGGACAGGCTGTGCCACATGACTTGTCCTGAATGCAGAAATCAGTTCTAGTAAGGTGTAAACTGCTAGGGCAATTCATGGGCTAATGCCCCCAATGTCATCCTTAGAGCCCACACCAATAGAGCTCTCCCCAATCAAAACAGCAGATTTAAGATCTCACGAAAATTATAAGATACATCTTAAGTGTATTAGGTATACTATATTATTATGTCAAAATTACACAAAAATGAACAAGCGGAAGGGCACACCCAAATATGAAAATCCAAGCATCATCTATTTGTGAACAGTCAATATTTGCCCCAATGAGCAAAATAAAAGGATAAGGTGGTAGGAGGACTGTGTGCACAGTCCCCCTCCCACATTGCCAGCAACATAGAGGCAAGGCACCATGTTTCTGGACATAGCACACAGAGACACAGTGTACACACTCCCAGCTTTTCCTGCAACATGGAGAATGCTCCCTGCACACACAGACTCAGCCACAGTGATGATAGATGTTTTGCTCACCCAGACCAGGGTTAGGCCAAAGACAAGGGTAGGCATGGCCCACCAATGGGCCGCTGGCCAATTCAGGTGGACCACCTGAGAACAAAAGAAAGACCTGTTGGGGACCAAACCAATCCTGAATCCCACAATGATATTTGATCGTGCTTCCTGGAGTCTACAAGGCAACAGCGATCCCTATGGTATCTCCTCAACACCTAGAACTCAAACGCAGGTCTCCATTTAGCCATCAGAGCTCACAGCAGTTGACATACCTCTCCTCTTCCCCCATGGATCTGCTTTCATGGTCACTTTTCATCACATCCTGGGGTATCTGCTATGGTGAGGATACTTGCATGCAAGGATGCTGGGCTAGGTGAAAGGATGTTCTTGTGCACAGCAAGGCACTTGGTGCCTTCTTAAGCCAGAGTGCAGGTTCAGGACCATTTAACATGGATACGTTTTGCCCAAACACCTAAGAGCTCTTTCCCCTTTTAAGTATGCCAGGCAAGACTCCAGCCAGCTGGCCCCTGGTCTAGGGAATAAACATTACTGGCATTTGTGGTTGAGCTCATACAACACGTTTTGAGCAGCTCCCCTGCCTTCCTTTGTTCCGATGCCGGTTTTTGGCCATATAGGGGAAGAATATCAATGCTTCCTCAATTTTCCTTTATCTATAACGAGACATCAGCAAACCTTTCTGCCAAAGAATTGTATGAGGATCATTAAAAGGAAAATGTCCAGGGTAATTGTTCTTTTTTTGCATATCCTTCCCTCCAATATCTCCGAAACATAATGTGTTCCGCATTTCTGCAGAGCTGTCCTTTCAGCATGTTTTCGCATTACGCCTAATTTTGTACGAGTTTTTCAGGCCCACATAACGACACAGTTCAATGCAAAATCAGATATAAATCTGGCTTAAGAGACTCTCGGCAGGAATTCATTTAAAACTGTAAATGTTAAAAGATTCAGCTTCTGATTTATGGTGGAGGAGAATTTTCTCTCTCTCTCCATTTCAAACAGGGAATTAAAATGCTTTTTAAAGGAAAGATGCCATTAAATCACTGCCAAAATTACGTTAAGAGTGATGATGCCAGGATCTCTCCAAGCTCCAAAGGGAGGCAATGTATCCCTGGTCCTCCTTGGGTGGGCAGTTCTTTGCCTTCCTCCAGCACAGGAACCACACAGGACACTCAGATAGTTGAGCAGAACCCTGTGCCTTACCCAGGCATCACAAAAGCTGCCACTTTACCCAGCATGTACCAGCCACCGCCCTCTCCTCACTCCCTAGTAGAAAAGAAAGAAGGGGTAGAGCAGATGCCCTAACCCACTATCTCCTCTCCTATACACTTTCTCTTCCATTCTACTCCGACATTCCAGAGCAGAGCTGTCAAATATTAGGTCCAGGGGCCAGA
The DNA here is from genome assembly GCA_029204185.1 of Lerista edwardsae. NCBI lineage: Eukaryota > Metazoa > Chordata > Lepidosauria > Squamata > Scincidae > Lerista > Lerista edwardsae. Next base: position 20,710,227 of record JAJKFI010000011.1, read on the forward strand.
TGCAGCCCCCAGAAGCCCTTTCTCCGGCCCCTGTTATAACTGGGCTTTCCTAAGCATCTCTCAGTTGCTGAACTCAGAAGTAGCGCTGCTGAAAAGGTAGTCTTGCTCCCCCACATCTTGAAAATATGATCAAAATTTGCCCATTTTCTCATCTGTCATTTGCAGCTGATGAGTTCCTACTTGAGAACAAAGTGCTTATTCCTGTCCACTTGCTTAATTACATCTCTTCCTATTTTATGACATCACTTCTGGCCCTTAGCAGGTGCCATGCATGCTATTTGGCCCGCTATATGAAGCAATTCTGACATCCCTGTTCTAGTTCATCATCCCAACTTCCTCTTCTGTTCTTTCTCCTTTCCCAAATTCAGGGATGGGGGAGGAGGAACAGTGAAGATAAGGCAGGGAGGGAGGGAGGCAGGCAGAGGTGGGCAACTGCATCTACTGGCCTCAAGGGTAGGCACATTTTCCACCCGGCTGACCTCCCCATCCATCTGGACCACCTGCTGCCTTCAGCCTTGTAATTGCACAATCGTTATTTGGAACCAAATGTATTTACACAATAAATTCCTTAGCAGAAATAATCCATAACTGTGGGTGTAAAGCACAGGGATATTGAAACTGGAAATCGAGCAGCAAATTCCAGGTGCCTTATTTTCTAGGACGTATTTCCAGAGGAGGGGTCTGCAGGCCTAATAAGAAGAGCCCTGCTGGATCAGGCCAAAGGCCCATCCAGTCCCGCTTCCTGTATCTCACAGTGGCCCACCAAATGTTTCAAGGAGCACATAAGACAACAAGATGCCCTTATCCCACTGCCACTTCCCCGCACCTCGCATTCTGAAGTATCCTACTACTAACGTAAGGAGGTTGCACAATCCATCATGGCCTATGGCCCACAATTGACTTTTCCTCTAGAAATCTGTCCAATCCCCTTTGAAAGGCACCTAGGCCAGATGCCATCACCACCTCCTGTGGCAAGGAGTTCCACAGATTAATTACCCACTGGCCTGTACTCTGATGTTTTCAACTCAGGGGTAAGTTAACCCAGGGGCCAGTAGATCCTATGAAGCTGCTGGCATTGGCCTGGGTCCTGTGCTCGGGCAACTCTCAGGTTGCCCTAGATTGTGCCAGCATGACTACCTGGCTTGACAAAATGACTACCTGGAGTTCATGTTACATGAAGGTTACAATCCCAGGCAAATGTACCTAGGAGTAAGTCTTACGGAACACCTGGCTCTGAGGGCATGGCTCTCAAAATGCACCACTACACCACTGACCCCAGCAAAGATCATGCAATATACACACCCAACAAGAGGAGGAGGGAAAGGAGGTGAGGGTGCCGTTTTAGGATCCCTGTTGGCTCAGCTGGGATCTGGACTTTCCGGTCTGGTGCTGTAGCCAGCGAAAAGAGAGGAAGGAGCCTCTCCGGGGCGGAGTTAGACCACAAGGGCTGTGAAACCTTTCAGAGTTAACAGTTGTTATGCTTGTTTTCACATGAAGGCTATTGTAGTAGGCTCTTGATAGATTTAATGAATATGGAGGGCCCATTAGCGGCCGTTGTATAAGCACATATTAAAACAGCTGTTAAATGTGGGCTGTTTACAGGCTAAGCCATAATGGAGCCAAAGGGGCCATTACAGCCAGACACACGAGGAAGCCTGGGGCCATCCCATTCTGCCAGCTCCTGAACACTATCCATTTACTTCCACTGCTTTTTTTTTTTTTAAAGCAGCAGAGTTCTGTGCCTCCTTGAAGATTCATTCATGTATTGTAGCTGGCACATTTTCAGAAGTCACGGCTGAAAACCTGAAGACTCTCAACTGCACAAAGTGATCTGTAAGTTGGGCCATGCCTGCGGTCTGGTGTGGGTCCCCAAAGCAGGCCCCCGAAGTGGTGTGCTGGCTGCATCTCAGTTCAGTGCCAAAGCAGTTTTTTTTTTTTAAAGATTTCCAGGAAACCCAGCGAGGATGCACGAGTTCTTCCAAAGTATCTTGTGAGAAACCCAGTCTAATTTTCAGGGGAATACCGTGTGGCGACTGAAACTGCCTAAAAGACACAGCTGCTTTTCGCTCAGGCTGCCATGTGGAGCCTGAGCAAGTTTTGCTTGCTGTACTCTCAGTATAAGGCCATCTGGCTTATTGCCCCTTCGTGCCTCCCACGAGGCTGGGGCTTCTGACCCACCCCAAGGCTTGGGCGCTGCTCTCCCCCCCCCTTAGTCGTCCCTCAGGACCCCATGTAAATCCCGCCTCTCCCTTGCTGCTGTAGCCAGTAAGCAACACCAAGATGTTGCTTTTCCCTGTGAGGATTGGCTAAAACGGTGCAGGAGAGGAGTGATTTCCACTGCAAGGTAAGGCTTCTTGTAAAACTTAGAGCTCTGCCCTCCCTTAGATCTGCCTCTGCCCGCACCTGGTCCCCGAGCGGGGCGCTGTGGCCCCAGGCCCTGCGGGCAGGGCAGCGTTGTCCCGTGACAGACCTAATTCTGCAAAAAATGCTCCATAGGTTTTGGTTCCCCCTTCCCCAAATTCCCTCAAATTAAGAAGCATAAATAAGACTCCCAATTCCAATTAGGTTTTTCTGAGCATTTCATGTACATTATTCCAATGGTTTGTTGACCCGTAACTGCCGTCTCAGTAGCATAATATCGACAAGCCCACAAGATCCGTCCTCTTACTCAACCACAACAGCACGAGTGAGCCCGCTATGAAGGCAATTAAATCAGCCTCTGCTTTCAGCAGACTGATCCGGGCAGAATGCTGGAAATCAGGAAATTCAACTGAGTTAAAGAGAAGCTGGTGGGGGGAGAGGGCAGTGTAAAAAAAGATGCCTGGTTTTTAAGTAGCCTTTTAGGAAGGATGCAAACTCAGAAAATCCCTGTGCATAAAAGCAATGTAGATACAGGGAGGGGGGCCTCCTACTTCATGGCACCGAGACCAACTTGACGCCTTTTGGGTGCCAAATGAGCTAAATTGTCTGCAAAGTTCTGGGCATCATTTACAAAGGAGAAAAAGGCCAGACAGCCTCATGCGGAGAAGCAAAGCTGAACAGGAGGCTTCTGCCGTCTCTTCTCTCATCCTTCGACTTTTCAGGGTCCGCATGTCAGAGGCTGAAGCAGCAGCCTGCAAAGCTGTCCCGCGATCAGTGCTGGAGCACTGCTGCTCCCTTGCATCCGGAGATCTGAACAGCTCCGGCTGACCTCCTTTTCGGGAAGCCAGACCTCATCCCCGTCTTGCCACTTTCTCCACGCCTCTCACCGAGACTGTCCCTTTTAAACGGCAATAAACACATTTCTGCTGAGATCCGGCATGCACACAAAGTTGACTCAATCTCATTAGCTTGTCTGTAGGTGGGGGGGGGGATGGCCAGAAACACCAGCAAACATCCATGCGCCCAGTGCATGGACTGCATGCGCAGCTAAGGGCAGAGCAGAAACCGTACCAAGGGGGAGGGTGAATGCAAAGGAATGAAATGGAATGGAATGGAATGGAAGCACACGCTGTCAATTATTGATCTCTAAGGTCAATGGTGGGAAAGATTCAGGCCTAAGTGCTTCCGGATGGAATGGCCTCTGGTGCCCAGAAAGCCAGCAGGGAGAATCCATCAGAAGAAGCTGCTCAAAGACGAGTTTCTTTGTAAATGGGCTTAAGGCAAAGGGGACTGGCTTGGCATCAGCATCGCTGAGCCCCCCCCCCCCCGGTCTGTCCTGGAACAATTGCTGGTGGAGAAGCCATGTAGAACACACCCAATTCAGTAACTTCAGTTCACCAGTGGCTATGTGTGGCGCTGCCGTGTTCCTTCCACACTGCAGGTTTGGGAAACACAACAGACTGCCCTTCCCCACTCGGCCCTTCCAGTTTCGGTTCCGTTCTGCTGTATCTCGATATGTGCCTCTGGAAAAAAAAAGGCACACCAGACTGTGTGTGTCATGAAAGACATGCCAACAATTATCTGCGTGTGTGGCTATGATGCTGCTGTTCTGCTGCTCTCATTGTTGACAAATTCGCTCCCTTAATGAACACGACAAGCTAAGCAAGAGGAAAATATGAGTGGACAACAGATGAGTGATGGAATCGTGCAACACACACAAGCCCACACCTTGCCAAGAGTGAGACAATCCCAGGCGATGTAACAGTACCAGGCTAAGCACCTTGTCTGGAAGTGCTCTGGGTCCTGCGGGTCCAGCTGTGTCCTATTCTGGGCAGGAGCTGACCTGCAGGGTCCTAGAGGAGTTAGAGAGGGGGCTTTTCCTTGAGCCGGGCTCACCCGGGGGTCAGTAACAGGCTCTGCAGGACCAGGAGCAGCACCATGAAGACCCAGAGCCCACCAGGCTCAGAGCTGCTAAGCAGAAACTGAAGAGGGAACACCCTGTCCCTCAAGTGAATCTGCAGGGAACCTAAGGTGAGGGTGGGGGCATGCATGCTCACTTGGCTTTCATTAAACAGGGCCCCCACACTGATAAACCCTGTGAAGCTGCCTTGTACAGAGTTAGACCATCAGGGTGCTGCAGGGCTTCTCAATGCGCTTTCTTTGCAGATGCCAGCTTTCTGAGCCTCGCTGTCCCCAGAGCGGCTGATGGGTGCAGAAGTGCCCACCAGTGTCCCTGCAGTGAGCAAGAGGATTCTCTAGTTGCTGGTCCTGCTCTGCACCCTCCTGAAGGCCTGGGCTAACACCACACTCACCGCCGTGCACTTCTGGCAAGGCCAGTTCTTGCAAGGCCAGTGACAGTGGGGCGGAGCTCCTCCTGTCACACTTTGAAGTACCACCACTGGCAATGTGACCACTGCTGGAGAATACACTGATCTGCTGAGGTCAGTGTTGCCTCCTCCAGCTCTCCACGGCCTGGAGCACAGAAGGGTCTCTCCTGAGCTCCTTTAGGAAAGTCTCAACCCAGGACCTTCTGCATGCAAAACAAGGTTGCTACCCACTGCTTTCCTCCAGTGAGGCTCACATGCTTTGGGGAGCCTGTAAACTCCATCAGACTCTTTCCAACAAGCCCATCATCAAATCCCACCTCAGAAGGGTCTTTGGGGAGTTCATCTTCCAACTTCCATACCACTGAGACTGCCTGGGTAGACAACCCCGGCAAGAAGAGTGCCAAGCAGAGAGTCTTAACTCATGCAGGTTATTCCATGGATTTGCATCACTGATGGAGGCTGTTGCTGGCAGCCTGTTGCTATGGCCCTAGATACGGAAGTGTAAAGGGGTCCCACCTACAGTGGTCCCACCCTTTATTTAGTGGCATAACTAGTGAGCATCTTGCAGAGGCATGACAAACTGCATTTGCTGCCGTTTCCTCTACTCCACAGAGACTGGAGACAGGGGAGGCACTGGGGGACAGCAAGCACATGGAGACTGCCCCATTGCTGTAGCATTCGAGCACCTGGGGAGGTGGTTTCTAAATTTCCTCCTTCAGGGGCCCTATCCTGTTGCCAAGTGTCTGAGCATATGAGATCTTTCTGGGCCATGCTCTAGGCAGCCACACAGCAGCGAGGTTAATCAGACTTCATGGTTGCTCCCCCTTTGAACATAATGCTACCTACAACATACCGAAAATGCTCTCTGCAGCTTTGAAGAGGGGGGCTGGCAGTGGCGTGCCTGTTGTCTTGCAGGAAAGTTTGTCCCACATTATCAATCTTCTCACTGAGTAACCCCTGATGAGTTGACCAGGGACTCCCTGGAACACCATCTGCAAACTGCTGCCTTGGAGAACACAATGCAATTATCCGTGCCAGACTGTGGCCTCTGCACACAGAGCACCCCAGAGAAAATTGTCCACAGGGTGCTTGATCAGGAAGCCAGGCACGTCCTCTCAGCTCTTATCAAGAGCTGAATGTGGCAGTCCCGGCTGGGTTGTCTCCTGGACTGAGCAGAGACTCACACGTTCTGCTGAGAACTCAGCTGTCTGTCCAGTCTCCTGATCTGAACGCTGATGGCCCCTTTCCAAAAAGGAGATGTCCACAGAGATTCTGCTCCTGCCTGGGTCAGTGCTGCTCTCTGGGCTCCTAGATGTGCTCTCCAATTGCTCTTGCCAGCAACTACTAGGAACAGAGGCTCTCTTTTTTTCTGCTGAAGCAGGGGGAGAGAGAGAGAGAATACTCTTCTAGGTCAGCTTTGGAGAAGGTGGCTAACTAACGCTGATTAATGTACAAGATAAGCTGCTCTGCAACTCATTAAGCCCACGGCTGCCATGAAACCATCCTCTCTTTTACAATTTCATGCAGGACATAAAAGAGAAAATATTTTTGGCTTCCATAAGTAGCAGGCTATGAATACTAAAGCAGACCCCCATTATTAATTCAATGCCATTCATTTCAAGCAGACACAGAGGAAGCAGCCTTCCCACCCCACCCTCGTTCCCTAGAAGACCTGCGCCTTATCAGCCCTCCATCACCCAGAACTGCCCGGACTGAAAGCTCACCCCGCTAACTTGTGCATTGATGGAGATTTTGGAAAGAAATGTTTGCAAGCACACGCTGGGGAACTTGGGGGAACCTACTAGACTTTTACTGAGCCCACAATGGTAGAAATGCGGTGGAGGAGCTCTGATGCTTGTATCTCATCCTGGGATGACCCACGGCCGTTCTTCCAGACTTGGTTAAGGCAGTCTGCCTTCTGCAGCAGGAAGGGGAGAGAAGGGTCTCCAAAGAACCAGCACAGCTCTCTCACACCCAAATTCCGCTGTGACTTTCCAGGTTGTATTTTAGCAAGCCCAGGGAAGCAGAATGAAACCTGTAGGCTCGTGCCTTGACATACTGCAGGCTAGGAAACACTCTGACATAGGTTCGAGCTGAATGCATAGTAGATCTGGTCAGCAACACAAGAGGAAGTATTGGACCAGCGGCTTTCAAATCCTCAGGATCTGGGACTCAACCCAAGTCCCAAACCTGCATCATGGGGCCCACTATCCAGAGTTCCACGGACAGGATGGGTGAGCATGTGAGTGGCCACGTTCTGTTGATCTTTCCCTGGCCCACAGCAGGCAGTCTGCATGCCCTGCTGATGTTCTGCCCCTTTCCTTCCAGGCTGGTCGGGAAGAAAGAAGGGGCAGAAGGACATGGCAGGTCAAGAGCATGTGCTCACATTGGAGAGATGGAGAGAGAGGAAGGCAGGCAAGGCAGGGAGCAGGAGGAGCACCTTGGCAGGGGAGAACAGGCGGATGAATAGGAGACTGGGGGGAAATGCAGACGGTTGGAGGGCTTGGCCAAAGCAAGCTCTGCAAAGCCAAAGCCAACAGAATTTAGCTCTTCTTGGAAACCCAGCCCTGGCTACTCCTCAGACTGTTCAGGGCTGAGCCTCAAAACTAAACAGCATGGCAGCTCCACATGACGACCCACCTAAGGTCAGCTCATGCCCCACTTGTTGAAGATCTCTGCTGTAAAGCAAATATTGCACTCCCAATATTGCAGGTCGAAAGACTGGGAGGGGGGTGGCTCGTCCAAGGCAGAGGTGAAGTTAAAACCAGGAAGTTCTGATTCGCGCTCCATCACACTAGCTCTTTGCCAGTGTTTTACCTCCGAGACACTGGAGGCCATGTGATTTGGACCTGCATTGCAAAACGGCAGACCGGCTGGTGCAGATAAGCGCCCTGCAGCAGGCAATGCCAAGGTTTGGGAAGGTGGAAATCAGGGGACCAGCCAGACCCAGGCATCCCCCCTTCCACAGACCTGGCGGCTGTTTCAGTGCCCTTCTGATTTTCCAGGAAGAGGAGCTCCAGCCCAGTCTCCAGCCTCGCTTCCAGCTCTCTCCTAATCCAACTCAACAGTGCGTGCAAGGGAACAGTTTCCAAAGGTTAAGCACCAAATAAATGTTCCGAGGTCCTCTACGCTTTTTAAATAGCTGCTTTTGATTATGGCAAGGGAGGGGGGAAGCCGGCCTCAGGGTCTGTCCACTGGTGCTTCTGGCACGATAGAAAGAGGTGCCGGGGGGGGGCGAGCGGCGTCTCTGGATCAGCTGATCCACTCCAGTGCAGTGGGGACCCCACTCCCTCCTGTTAGGTTCCGCTGTCACATTTTTCATTGTCACAGCCAGGCTGGAACACCATTCATCATTACCATTACCAAAGAGAGAGAGAGAGAGAGAGAGAGAGAGAGAGAGAGAGAGAGAGAGAGAGAGAGAGAGAGAGAGAGAGAGAGAGAAAATACAGCACTAGTGTAAATTTCAGAGCTGTTGTGACTGGCCAGGGTTTCACTCCTCAGAGCAGCCCAGGAAGGAGACAGCCAAGACTAGCAAAGGCCACAAGGGTGCTCAGGCAACAGGGCTGTTTTGTGTGGGACACAATCATTATTGGACAGAAATAAAATCACATTAGGGCGCAATCCTAAGCAGCATCGGACTGGCGAGGCCAGCGCCATATCCAGCGCTACTTAGGACGGGCTGGAGCCTCCCCTCAGCAAGGGAGCATGCACTCCATGGAGCATGGAGCATGCATAGGCTCCAGCCTCCCCTATGTGCTCCTCAGATCTGTGCCCGCTAAAGAGCAGGAGCAGATCCGAGGAGACCACACGGCCCGAATCGGGGCCTTGCTGCCTCGCTGATGGGCTTAGGAAGTGGCCGTACAGCCACCTCCCAGGCCCGCCCAGGTCCCGCCTCCCCCCTCCCACCAATCCCCATCCCGATCCAGGATGGAGAATCCCTTGTGCCGACTGTCTTTGGTCGGGGCAAGGGAGGCTCTCCATCGGCGCTCTGAAGCCAACGCTGACATGGGGCGTTGCTCAGTGCCGGTGCTCCGCCCCTTGCATCGACACAATGACGTCACGTCAATGCAAGGGACACGCTAGGACTGCGCTGTAAGAACGGACTGATTCAACTTCATGGATCCCATAAATTACCCTTCTGAGCTGAGGACATACCTATCAATAGTCAGGAAAATATTTCAAAATAAGTAGTAGCCGAAATTCCCTAAATTATGCCGATCAGAGGGTATGCAGGCTGTGCTTTCATACGCCGTAAGAGCTGTGCATATGCAAGTCTAGTGCATTCCTCTGTGCTCTGTGCAATGAGGACGTTTCTGAGATTCCCCCAGACCTGTCGGCTGTTTTGCAAACTCCAGAGATGTTGCTCTCATCCCTCTCTCAAGATGATGTTATTTGTTCTTAATTGTTGGCAGGGGAGGATATCAATTTTGCCAGTGGTCCTTTCTGCTTCAGTGGGAACCAAGTGGTGGATGCACCCACAATGATGGCTTGATATGATTAATTAAAAAAAAAAAAAACCACACCAGGCTATCTTATGGCATGTGCTTTTGGGAACTGGTGAGTAAGTAGGTGCCTCAGAAACTGTCATGAGAAGTGCTGACAGCATGTGAGTGCCTTGCACAGGGGCAAAGTGTGGCATCTGCCAGTCCCCTGTCATGGTCAAAGGGGGGCACGCATGGGAGGATGAGGACGGTTCAGACATGGACACACTTCACACCTCCACCCTGCACACAAGTTCCCTTTTGGGGACAATGCAAAACAGATGCACAAGAATTCGTGTGTCTCACTGTTCGACATCTGAAGGCACTGGCACACAGTCCCTGCATCACAGCTGGAAATTGTTGTTCCTTTTCCCCTAGATCCTGAGCAAGGGCTATCCTAACAGAGAATTCCTGACACCCAAGTCAAACTTCAGTCCCAAGGATCCACAACACCAGAATCAACCCAAGATAAGCCTACAGTGTACGTTTGCCATTAGAGAAACACCAATCCCCTTCAGCCCCTTCAAATTCTTCTGATGTTCATTTCAATGCAAAATTTAATACACTGTGTGGTGGTGGTGGTGGGGAGCCTGCCGTGTTCTGTATAGATCTTTCCCGGCTTGGTCCTCAAAGTCATCACTCACATGATCCTCCTTCACATCCACTGCACTGAATCTGAATCTTTAAGCTCTTGATATTTGAACAGGAAAACGGAGAGAACGAGAGAGGCTTCTACAAAAGCCCTTTCCCTAATTGACTTCTATTTAAACCACTGATATCAGAACGAATGGCTTTAGGGATTCAAGCAACGTATTTCCCACAAAAACAAAGGGCCAGTTATACGAGCAAAATATGGGTTTTTACGGGCAGAACTGACATTAACATGCTGTCGAGCCAGGGCCATTAAAAAGACGCCTCAATGCATATGTGTAGGCAGCGAGGGACTTTTGATGGGGAAATATTCTGGACTGGTTTATTCCGATACCGCTGAGAGCCACGAACTCATTCCTACGCCAGGCAAACACAAGTTCTCATTTGTCAAATTGCCTTTGCAAGGGTGTTCCACTGAATCAGGACAGGGGGCAGCAGGTGGTCAAAACAGGTGGTCAAAAGTGTGGGCAACCTTCTTACCCCACAAATAACACACACAGTTCTCTTTTAACAGGTAGAACAGAGGTTGATGCTCTCCCCAAGGTGGCATCATCCGTCTCACAAGGAACACGTTATATTACTTCTTTTGAAAACCTCCAAGGAAGCAAAATCATCAGGGGCTGGAGAAAGATATTTGGGGCTTTTCGCTTGGGGGGGGGGAAGGGTGATTTTGGCAAGGCCACATGATGTGTGAGTTGAGAAAGTGGAGAGAGATTTTTTCTTCTTCTCCTGGTAGTAAGACTGGTTGGCAAAAGAAAATACCCACAACTAATAATGTATGGAACTTGCCACTGCAGGAAATGGGGATGGCAGGCAATTGAGATGCTTTTAAAAGGAGACTTGACAAATGCATGGAAGAGCTCTCTCTCTCTCTCTCTCTCTCTCTCTCTCTCTCTCTCTCTCTCTCTC
>JAJKFI010000011.1:20732406-20759384 GCA_029204185.1 Lerista edwardsae
TCTCTCTCTCTCTCTCTCTCTCTCTCTCTCTCTCTCTCTCTCTCTCTCTCTCTCTTTGCCTTGGGAAACATTCTGAAATACACACTAAATTTCACTGTGGAGCTGAGTCTAATTTCTTCTCCATAAGATTTTAAGAATAATGATTCTTAATGCTGGAACTAGCTGCTCTGACACCCAAAGCTGGTTCCTAATCCCATTCTCTACCCTACAGAAACCAGAAAAAATGGTGAGCAAAGAATGGGTGGTGAGCCTTATGATGACTGCTGCTTCCTACCACCCATCTCTGATGTTATTGTCCATCACCAGCAGCACTCACATGGATCTGAGTGTACCTGAGGATGCAATCCTAACCTGGAGTTAGGCCAGCACAGTTAGGCCAGCACAGTTTGGCCATGTAAAGGTAAAGTACATTTGCACCCTTTCCAGAGTCAGAGAGGCCAGCACACAGTTGTGCACCATCCTCCCTAACTCCGAGAGTAGTCCAAATGTGCTTTACGGTGGCCCTTGTGCTGGCCTAACTGTGCTGGCCTAACACCAGGTTAGGATTGCGCCCTGACTGTTTTAGGCTTTGGGTCGAATAAACATGTGGTTAAATTGTTGCCAGGAGAGGTTGGTCCTTACAACACTTTGAGATCTCATGAAAGGGGCAAATGTGCAACACCCACCACCCACCATGCAGGGCAAGCCGTGGCCAGAAAGGGGAGACCTAGAGCTCCTCCTTCATGGATAAGCCTTGGGTGCCGTTTCTCTTTTCCATGGAGACAAGTGGAGTCTTCTTCCCTTTTCTGTGCACCAGCCTGGAGCTCCGTGACTAACTCCATGGGTGTTCTTTTTGGGAGACCATTCAGCAGAGGTGTCTGTCCCCAGGGTCGTAGCTAAAGAAGTGCAGGGGGCCAACTGCACCAGACAATAAGCTTTAGGGGGGCAACAAGCTGAGCTTGACATTAGTGGCCAAAATGGTGAAAATAATGAATAATACCATCATATTATGTATCATTGGAAAGGTAATTTAATGCAGAATTCAATGAAACAAACCAGAATATCTTTACTCTGTCAAAAGTTATGGCCAAAATCCAGATAAAACGAAAATAGAACTGTGACGTCACTTCCAGTTGTGATATCACTTCCGGGGCAACATTTTGCCCACACTTTCATTATTTATGCCCCTGTCTGTCCCCAGCAAAAAGGGTTTTTGATGCTACGTTACCCATCACCTCTAAGGTTCCTTAATTTCTTCCCAGACTCTGGGATCTGCTTCCTCAACTTTCCCAGGGAGAGACGTCTACAAAAGGGCTTTCAGCCAATTCTGTTTCCATCAATTCCACAACCACCCGGGAGCCTCTTACTCCGTTTATTTCTCTTTTTATCCCATAATTCCAGTGATACATCGGATAGATTCCGGTATCATGCCGTTTAATGTATGCAAATTATGTTAAATATTTCATCTATTAAAAAGCAGAGGTTATTATTGAATCATACCTTAAGCGGTAGGGAAAGTTAATTCCTTTCTCTTTTTTGCACTTATCCAGTAATGGGAAATAGCCACCCTAAATGAATATTTTACAATGTGCATGAGACACGAGGACGCTTATGAGAACCTTCCCCACCCCTGGCAGGTTTTTTTTCCTTTTCCAGAGCTGTCCTTAAGTGCTCTTCTGCTTTCTAGCATTAAGCAGGAATAATTTTTTCCTCCAAATTTCAAACAGATGAATGATGAGCTGCACATTCCCTTTCAAACATAAGTAGGGCCAACTTAAGAGTTGAGCCAATTCCTAGCACAAGGGTTGTAGGAATTCTCCATGTAACTGGGATACAAGGTTTCCCCCTGCATTGTGGTGGCAGCAGAGTCTACTGACTTCAGCCCTAGCAAGGGGCAGTTTTGAGGATAGAAGGGAGGTACCAGGGCCCCCCCCCCCACTGACCACCACACTGTCTCCCCCTCAGCTGGCTTCAGAGATAGGGTGACCTTCACCAACAGCCCCACCTGCTGCTGCACATCTGCAGCACTCTAAGTCATGGCATGTCAACAGACAGCAGTGGGGCCTCAAGATCTCCAGATTGCAGCTTGTGCATCTCCTGCAAGCAAACCCAGTCACTCATTCCAATGCTCACATCCCAACTGCACACTATGCATGTACTTTTGGTACCCATGCCTGAAAAGCAAAGCATGGATCAGTTCTAAGCTGCAGCAGGAGAAATCCCAGAGGTCATTTTTGGAAGCAGTCAGCCACAGCAGGCAGTTTCTATGGAAATCGACGTGATACAACAGTTACACGCTCGTGCTGAATAAGGAAATTCAAACTGGCTGAATTTTTGTTCACTGTTTGCTTAATTCACGGGGCTAGATGTTCTCATGCATATTGCATCACGGGCATTAAGTGCTGGGGGGGAGAGGTCTGTAGTTTTTAAGCTGCATAACCTACAAATCATTCTTTTGCTCTGGTTTGGTGCTGGACACACTTTTTCTAGGAGGCACATTGTGCACATGCTTTTGCATCATGGGCAGAGCTGGCCCAAATCTCCCTGGTGCCTGACCTGGCATACAAATTCCAGCCCCTGCTTACCTGCTAATGTCCCAGCCTCTATTTCTCCCATTCCCTGGTTTGGAAAAGGAAGAGGGAACAAAGTAGAAGAGTAAGTATGGAGGAGAGGACAATCAGAGGTGCTCTAGCCTCCAGCACTCTTCTTCCTCTTCTGCTCCATCCCTTTCTTTTTTAACTCAGGGAGCAGGAAGAAAAGAGGTAGTGCAGGCAAGAAGGAAAACAGAGATAGATGGCCCCTGCCAAACAGGGAATAGGCAACCCTGATAATAGGTCCTCACACCTGTGTATTTTGCTGTAAGCTGCACTTCCTGTTGAAAAATCTGGTAGGATTACGCATCATACCACTTGCCAAAGTAACAATAATTTTTTTTAAGTACTGTAGATACTCAAATATAAGTCAATCTCAAAGATAAGTCAAGGGCAGGTTTTGAGCCAAAAATCATGGAATTTTTTATGACACTCAGATAAGTCAGGGGTTAAAACTTACAGTGTGGCTGACTATAATTTTATCTGATTTTACCTCCCTTGTTTCTCCCATGCTGAGAAGGTCAGGAGCCAATAACTGCAGCGAGGGGAGAGTGAGGGAAATGGTGCTTGTGGAGGATAAAACATCCCCCAAATAATGACACAAGACAGATAGCATTGAATTGAGGTAATAAAAACAAAAGATTCATATTGCAGGGGGAAAAAACACACCACAGGTTTAAAAACACACCACAGCATAGCAACTTCAGAAAAGGTTGGGAGTTAAGGCGTTAACAGTATGCTCAAAAGAGCTCCAGACTGGCAAAGTCAGAGCAAAGGATAGCTCCATGCGTAATTTAAGCTTGGAAAATCTCTGAAAGCATAAAAGATGGTCTGCAGACACTTTGCAGACAATAGATTAGACTAGATAGATTAGATAGAAATTTATTGGCCATACATGGAATTTCATCATACATGGAATTTTACTCCGGCCCAAAAGCTCTCTCAATGTACCTTAAAGCTAATAATTAATAATACATCAAGATATACAATCACAATAACCAGTAACTCTAAATTAATCCAAATCAGATCATCAACATACACTCAATACCACACTCAATCAATAGGCAGCTGACACCCCTGAACTATCCTGACCATGAAATAAGACAAGGAGGCTATTTACAGCAAATTTATTTGCAAAAATTTCTCTCATCTTATAGCCAGGTATCTACAGAAAATTTTGTGGTACAGATTGAACATGAAGTTGTTTTCTAAATTGCTACAGATTTTTGTGCAGTCATTGCAATCTCTAGAGCAGGACCCGTTCTGCAACATTTGGTCCAATTCTGCTTCGCCCCCTTCACAAAAATCTAGTTTACAGATGCTGTATATTCCAGCCTGGAACATACAAGTTATGCTGTTCAGTCACTAAGTCGTATCCAACTCTTCGCGACCCCCTGGACCACAGCACGCCAGGCCTCCCTGTCCTCCACTAGCTTCCGGAGTTTGCCCAATTTCATGTTCATCGCTTCGGTGACACTATCTAACCATCACATCCCCTGCCACCCCCTTCTCCTTTTGCCTTCAATCTTTCCCAGCATGAGGGTCTTTTCTAAAGAGTCCTTTCTTCTCATGAGGTGGCCAAAGTATTTGAGCTTCAGCTTCAGTATTTGTCCTTCCAGGGAGCAATCAGGCTTGACTTCCTGTAGGATTGACCGATTAGATCTCCTTGCAGTCCAGGGGACTCTCAAGAGTCTTCTCCAACACCATAATTTGAAAGCATCTATTCTTCGGCGCTCTGCCTACAAGTACAAGTTCTGCAGTATAAGTTATACTGGGCTCTGCAGTACAAGTTATACTGGTTTGTAATATCAGGCTTCTGTCCCTAGGTGTCAGTATTTCCTTGCATAACTGCATCTAGGGCCAAATGCAGAATTGTGTGCCTTCATTCATTCCGGGGAGAGGAAATACCTAACACAGCAGGGGCAGAAAGCTGTGTTCGTCACACCCCAAACCAATAGCTTTTCCACGCTGATGAAATGCTTTCCTGAAAAAGAATGGATGTAGTATAAGAACAGGGTTCAAGCCAGAACATTCAGGGTTTAAGGCTTTGTCCTAGCCGACTGAGTGCTGATGTATGTTCAGATTTCAGAATCCTGAAGCAAATAAGGGAATGCAACTTAGGCTCCCAAGATTGGGCAGCAGAACAACCTGGCCATGCCTAGTAGAAAAATGAAGAGCCTGGACACTCCCCTTCACCTGGTCAACAAAGCACAACCAGTTTCAGGGAACGCATCCCTAAGCAAGAGCCTGAATCCACACCCCTGGCCTGGCCAGACAACAAATTTGTCCTATACTGGAGCCTGGTTCTGCTTGGATCCAGAGATAGGGCTGCAGCAATCCATCCCATGCCTCTGCCTTTCAGAAGCAGTACTATGGCAGAAGACACGTGCCTGCCATTTCAATGTAGCCTTGTTCTAATCCCTGTAAACATGGCGAGCAAACGCATATCTTGTCAACGTGACATTCCAAACACCCCTGCATTTGCTGGTGGGTGAAGGTTATGTCAAGTGTGCTTCAACAGCAGAATGCAGGCTCCATCCATTCAGAGACAGGAGATGTCACGGCAACAGAGTTGTCCAAGGCTACGCATTCTCCTTTTATTGATTTGTGAGGAAGGAAGGGAAGCCGGCAAGCCGTTCCCATTTACAGGTGAAACAGGGAATTGATTGCCAGCCAGGGAAGGAGCAGAATCAAGAGCAGCAGAGGAGGCTGGGGCGAAGGCAAGCATGTCTCCCCCCTCACTCATTGTTCCTCGTCCTTCACAATACACAGCCAGAATTGTGGGCAAGAAGGAACTTGGCGCACCAAGTCCAACCCTAATGCATCACATCCTGACTCTCTGCATTTCCAGGCTCCACTAGCGCAGTGCAGGACCATACCAAGGCGACTCCACCTAGCCCAGCGTCCTGCTTTCTAACCTCTGGGAAGTCCACCACGAAGTCAACAGCTTCTCCTCCTATGGCTACCCTAGAATCCAGGATTTTGGAGATAAAACATGGAAGTTCTATTTTGCTACAGTTGCAAAATGCCACTGATAAGTCTTATCGTTCTTCATGAATTTGTCTCATCTGTTTTTTAAATCATTTAAGCATAAAAACATACTTTAAATGCCCATGTTATCATGCCATCGTACAAATCGACGGTAAGGCCGCACCTGGAATATTGTGTCCAGTTCTGGTCGCCGCACCTCAAAAAGGACATAGTGGAGATGGGAAAGGTGCAAAAGAGAGCGACAAAAATGATTACGGGGCTGGGGCACCTCCCTTATGAAGAAAGACTGCAGCGTTTGGGGCTCTTCAGCCTAGAAAAAAGGCGCCTGAGGGGGGACATGATTGAGACATACAAAATTATGCATGGAGTAGACAGAGTAGATAAAGGGAATCTCTTTTCCCTCTCTCAAAACACCAGAACCAGAGGGCATCCGCTAAAACTGCGGGTTGGAAAAATTAAAACAGATAAAAGGAAATTCTTTTTTACCCAGCAGGTAGCTAATCTGTGGAACTCTTTGCCACAGGAGGTGGTGATGGCATCTGGTCTGGATTCCTTTAAGAGGGGATTGGACAGATTTTTGGAGGAAAGGTCCATCGTGGGTAATAGGCCATGATGGATTGTGCAACCTCCTTACATTGGTGGTGGGCTACTTCAGAATACCGGGTGCAAGGGAGTGGCAACAGGATCCAAGCATCTTGTTGTCTGGGCTGCTGTGAGATACAGGAAGCTGGACTAGATGGGCCTTTGGCCTGATCCAGCAGGGCTCTTCTTATGTTCTTATGTTGACCCTCTCTCAATATAAATAGCATACATGGGGCATGCAAACAAGATCATAACCGTTGAGAGGGCAGAGGGTTTTATTACCATCCCCACCACCCCTGATCTTGTTACATACCCCATTATTTTTGTATTCTTAGAAAGGGTCACTAGCATGCATGAAAAGTAACGAGTGTTTTATTTGGACTCTGAGCTCCTATATGCAGCAAATATTGATATGCATGAGCTCGAATAGGCAGTGAATTCCAAAATGCAAATTCCTTGCTATGTAAAAAATGGACTTCCTTTTCTCTCTCCTGAATCTGCAGGCTGTCAATTTCCTGGATGAGTCCCTGAGCTCAATGCAGAAATTCAACAGGGGCAGTCTCATGCCTCAGTATCTCTGTAGTCCTCAGAGACTGCCCTTATTGCATGTGGGCTGTGAAAGGTACAAAAGCCATAGAAAATGGTAGCAATTTCTCTCTCTCTCTCTCTCTCTCTCTCTCTCTCTCTCTCTCTCACACACACACACACACACACACACACACACACACAGAGAGAGAGAGAGAGAGAGAGAGAGAGAGAGAACCCACTGCATTATAATTAACCCCCTGAAATAACACACTGAGGCTATCCATCTGCCCTCAAGGACCAAAAGACCCTCAAGATAAGTCTGTAAACAGAGCCGTCACCAGGTAACATTTGCAGTTCCGGCAAAATTCACCGCAAGGTAAGTGGCTTGTGACATACACAGTTTTCTCTCTCCTGCCAAGGATGTACCTCATCTAACAAAATCAAATGGTTTCGCCTCAAGCAAGACGCGGCGTAGAGTTCAGGGGGGAGAAAAAGCACACCTCCTTTCCCTTATATTAATGCAGAAGAGGGAAAGGAGCCGGACGTCAGCGCCGATCTGTGCAGTACACTCCAATTATTTCAGCCGCAGAGTGAAAGCAGATTTGTTGTTCAAATCGTGCTGCAGAAAAGGGGGCTCCGGATCAGAGAGGGATACAGGCATCTCTCCCATTACATGCCCCCCCCCCTGCCCGGGGCACCCATTCTTGTGCCATTCTCATCAGTGGGAGCAGGGTCTTCTGGGCCAAGCAGCAGCTGCTTCCCGTCTATGCGGTCAGCAATGACTTCAACAGGGCTGTTTCACACAGCGCTTGCCTGGCAGGGACCGTCCGTATCCCCTGCACTGTCCAAGGCATTGCTGCACTGCCAAACACCAAGCAGCACTATTATCTTGATAAGAAGCCTGATCCAACAGGGAACCTTCAGTACTGCGGCATGTTTCGTCTTTCAACGCCATTGGTGACGATCGAAAGAAAGATCAAGGTGGTCATCTCAGCAAAGGCCAGGGAACCCAACAGACACACACAGCTGGGCAGTGCAAGCCTACACACGCTGACTCAGAAGCAACTCTTCTCAGGTTTATGTGAACAGGCTCACAGCCTAAGTCTTGCTTTCATAACAGACTATCTTCACTTTGCATATTCAGAATTTCTCTCCTGCTTCCACGATACTGATAGATCTAGATAGACGTGGGGGTGCACTTTGAACACGCTTAAGTCAGCTCCGAGGCATGCATCGTGATGGCAGCAAAATATGCTCCATTGCACCATGCCTTAGCATGGATCTTTTCATCACCCTTAGGGCGCACTCCTAACCTGGAGTTAGGCTGGCACAGTTAGGCCAGCAAAATTTAGCTGGCACAAGGGACACTGTAAAGCCCATTTTGACCACTCTCGGAGCCAGAGAGGCCAACACAGAGATGTGTGCCGTCCTCCCTGACTCTGAGAGTGGTCAAAACACATTTTACAGTGGCCGTTGTGGTGGCCAAACGTTGCCATCCTAATTCCAGGTTAGGATTGCGCTCTTAGTTGCTCTTTGTTGTTCCTAGAAAACCCCAATGGCTCCAGGTTGTCTGTGGCTTTTTGGCGTGGGGTGCAGGAAACTTCTCAGCATCCCGCTACCAAACCACACCACCCACAATTACAAAAGAAAACTAATAAATTGTTAATTAAAATACCCACAATTCCTTGGGAGTTAAGTTGCTATGAACCCCACAAAAGTTTGAACTGTAGTAGACCATGTCCAATAAAGAGCAATATCCAGTCCTTAGGCGAAGCTGCCCAGGTTGGTTTGTATTGACTTCTGCATCTGCTACAACCCCCCCACCCCACCCCACCCCACAACAAGCCCACATTATTCTTGCTATTAAATATGACACAAAAATGTAAACAGCATTGACAAGTGTATAAATCCAAAAACCGCATCAGCAGTCTTCATCTGCAGAGAGCGTCACATCTCATAATTAGAATTTTTATATCAAAAATAATCATTAAGAGAACACGTAAGAGTTAATCAATATGTTCCAATCAGCGTAAATACTCCCCTTGCTTGCCATATATCACCTAAAGAGAGTGGTATTGGGATTTCATCGTCTTCTCTCCTTGAGCATTCACTGAGAGCCTCTTCCCACTTTCTAGCATCAGGACTAGATCGACCTCAAAGGATGTAAAAGACTGAGTGCGCAATCCTAACCAACTTTCCAGCACTGACATAGCTGTGCCAGTGGGGCATGTGCTGCATCCTGCAGCTGGGGGGGCAGTCACGGAGGCCTCCTCAATGTAAGAGAATGCTGGCCTGCTTACCTTGGAGCTGCATTGCCCTTACCCCGGTGCTGGAAAATTGGTTAGGATTGCGCTGTGAGCCTCAGTGAGGACTTTGCCGTTCTTGTGTAGAACTAAGAGGCAAGGCAACTTCTCAATGAAGAGCTCGTTTCACGAAAAGTTGAAGCTTTGAGGTTTAGTGCTTGAGCCAGGCAGGGTTGGCTGGGACTGCCAAGGGGGAGGCAGAGGCTTTTGACTCTGCACTCACTCTATGATGGCAAATGCTCCCTTACCCTGAGGAGACCTCCAGCAGTATCCCACTGCCCATAGGATCCAGCAGTAACCATTTCTATGCTGCTGGAGGTGTGGGTGCCGGGAAGGACAAGGATTGGGCTGTTAATCAGTAGGTAGGACAGCATGTCCACAGGGGGTCCTTTAGGTATGCGTAAGAACATAAGAAAAAGCCTTGCCGGATCAGGCCAAAGGCCCATCTAGTCCAGCTTCCTGTATCTCACAGTGGCCCACCAGATGCCTCAGGGAGCATGCAAGACAACCAGATACCTGTGTCCTGCTGCCACTCCCCTGCATCTGGCATTTTAAAGTAGACTATTACCCTTGCACCACCCCCAAGGAAGACACCAGGCTGAGGTTGGGGTTTAACTTTATTAAGCACAATGTAAATCATGTAACCTACTGAACACCCATCCCTCCCTCGCCAGTCTGGGGTAGGCCAAAAAACTGCCATCCATACTTGGCCAATTGGGATGACAGAAAAAAATTTCTGCCCGGCCCTCATGATGAGCGACCAGCTAATCTCAGACTGGACATACCCATCATAGCTTGTAACCTGTAATGGAGTTTTCCTCCATAAATTTATCCAATCCCCTTTTAAAGGCATCCAGGCCCAATGCCACCACCACATCTCGTGGCAAGGAGTTCCACATTCTAATTACACGCCGGGTAAAGAAATACTTTATTTTGTTTGTTCTAACTCTCCTAACACTCAGTTTTAGAGGATGTCCCCTGGTTCTGGTATTGTATGAGAGGGAAAAGAACATCCCTCTATTGACTCTATCCCTTCCATGCATAATTTTGTATGTCTCCATCATGTCCCCCCTCAGGTGCCTTTTTTCTAGGCTGTAACCTTTCCTCGTAAGGGAGGTGCCCCAGCCCAGTAATCATTTTAGTTGCTCCTTTCTGTACTTTTTCTAATTCCACTATGTCCTTTTTGAGATGTGGAGACCAAAACTGTACGCAGTACTCTAGGTGTGGCCTTACCATTGCCTTGTACAATGGCAATACAATATTGGCTGTTTTATTCTCAATCCCTTTTCTAATTATCCCTAACATGGAATTTGTCTTCTTCACTGCCGCTGCACACTGGGTCGCTATTTTCATCAAGCTGTCCACTAACACCCCAAGATCTCTCTCCTAGTCTGTCACTGACCGTTCAGAACCCATTAACCTATATGTGAATTTTTTATTTTTTTGCCCCAGTATGCATTACTTTGCACTTATTTACATTGAAACGCATCTGCCATTTTATTGCCCATTCTCCCAGTTTTGAGAGATCCTTCTGGAGCTCTTCACAATCCATTCTAGTTTTCACCACCCAGAAATGTTTAGCGTCATCTGCAAATCTGGCCACCTCACTGCTTATGCCTGTCTCCAGGTCATTTATGAATAAGTTAAAAAGCACTGGTCCCAGGACAGATCCCTGGGGCACACGGCTCTTCACCTCTCTCCACTGTGAAAAATGCCCATTAATCCCCACTCTCTGCTTCCTGATCCTCAACCAATTCTCAATACACAAGAGGACCTGACCTCTTATTCCCTGACTGTGAAATTTTTTTCAGTAGCCTTTGGTGAGGGCCTGTGTCAAATGCTTTCTGAAAATCCAGATATAGAATATCTACTGGTTCACCAACATCCACATGCCTGTTGACCTTTTCGAAGAATTCCAAAAGATTTGTGAGGCAAGACTTGCCATTACAGAAGCCATGATGATTCTCCCCCAGCAAGGTTTGGTCTTCTATATGTTTTAGGATTTTGTCTTTGATGAGACTTTCCACCATCTTACCTGGAATGGATGTGAGGCTGACCGGCCTATAGTTTCCTGGGTCCCCCCTCCTACCTTTTTTAAAGATTGGTGTGACATTGGCTATCCTCCAATCCTCTGGTACTGTGGCAGTTTTAAGGGACAAGTTGCTTATTATAGTCAAGAGATCAGCAACTTCATTCTTTAGCTCCTTAATAACTCTTGGGTGAATGCCATCTGGGCCCAGTTACTTATTTATCTTTAATTTATCAATTAAATCTAACACATCTTCTCTTTTAACTTCTATCTGGCTTAATTCCCTAGTCAAAAGGGACTGTTCAGGCAGTGGTAACTGCCCAAGGTCTTCTGTTGTGAAGACAGATGCAAAGAATTCATTTAATTTCTCTGCAATCTCTAAGTCCCCTTTTATCTCCCCTTTCCCTCCCTCACCATCCAGTGGGCCAACTGCCTCTCTGGCAGGTTTCCTACTCCTAATACATTTTAAAAAGCTTTTATTATTCCTCTTTATGTTGCTAGCCATGCATTCCTCAAAGTCTTTCTTGGACTTCCATATCATCTTCCTACATGCCTTTTGCCAGAGTTTATGGTCCTTTTTATTTTCTTCATTTGGGCACGACTTCCACTTATGGAAATAAACTTCCTTGCCCTTTACAGCCTCTCTAACTTTGCCCATTACCCATGCTGGCACCCTCTTACATTTAGCTGAGTCCTTCTTTCTTTGTGGGATACACTTCCCCTGGGCTTCTACAACTGTTATTTTAAACAACCTCTTTGCTTTCTTGAGTGTTTGGACTTTTTTCAGCTTCCCTTTTAACTTCATCCTAACTAGTTTCCTCATTTGAGGAAAATTTGCCCTTTGAAAGTCAAGGGTTTTTGTATCAGATTTATTTGGCATACTACCCCCAACATGCATGGCGAAACAGATTGCAGCATGGTCACTGTTCCCTAATGGCTCTATAACATTGACATCCCTAACCAGGTCCTGGGTGTTACACAGTATTATATCCAGAGTTGTCTGTCCTCTGGTGGGCTCCATGACAAGTTGCTCCATGGCACAATCATTTAGCATGTCAAAAAACCCTGTCTCCCTTTCTTGACTGGAACACAAATTGACCCAGTCAATATGGGGATAATTAAAATCCCCCATGACCACAATCCTACCCCTCTTTGATGCCTCCCTAATTAGTTTCCTCATCTCAAAGTCCCTTTCAGGTTTTTGATCTGGGGGGTGATAACACACACCTACTGTTACATCACTCCTTGGACCTAATAGTTTAACCCACAGTGCTTCTGTGGTAGAGTCAGACCTACCTTCAACCTCTACGCTTCTGAAATCTATCCTTTCTTTGACATAGATGGCCACCCCAGCTCCAACACGCACCTCCCTGTCCCTCCTGTAAAGTTTATAGCCTGGTATTGCGGTATCCCACTGGTTCTCCGCATTCCATGATGTTTCTGTTTTGCCCACTATGTCAATATTCTCCCTAGCCACTAAACATTCCAATTCTCCTATCTTTGCTCGAAGACTCCAAGCATTAGTATAAAAGCACCTGTATATGGGGTCCCCAAAGAAGGACTGCTTGCTTCCACCTTTAGCTCTCCAGTCTCTTATTCTGCTGAACTCACTATCACTTCCCATCACACTTCTACTCGTAATTCCTACACTTGTAATTACCTTGTTCTTCTGTCACCTCGCCACCCTTATTTCCTAGGGTTGAGGAGTCCTGAACTGGATGCCACTCGGCTCCTGTTGGCTTTCCCCTGGGGTTTACTTTAAAAGCTGCTCTGCTACCTTTTTAACATTACGCGCCAGCAGTCTGGTTCCATTTTGGTTCAAGTGCAGCCCGTCCTTCTTGTACAGGCTTGCCTTGCCCCAAAACGCTTCCCAGTGCCTAATAAATCTAAACCCCTCCTCCCGACACCACCATCTCATCCACGCATTGAGACTTCTAATCTTCGCCTGCCTACCTGGCCCTGCGCGTGGAACAGGCAGCACTTCTGAGAACTCTACCTTTGGGGTCCTGGTTTTCAACTTCCTCCCTAACAACCTAAATTTGGCCTCCAGGACTGCCTGGCTACATTTTCCCACGCCGTTGGTGCCAATGTGCACCACCACTGCTACCTCCTCCCCAGCACTCTCTACCAACCTATCTAGACAAGACGTGATGTCCACAACCTTCGCACCAGGCAGGCATATAACCGTGTGGTCCTCACATCCGTCACAGACCCCTCCTCTCCATATTCCTAACTATAGAATCTCCCACTACCCCCCTCCCTGACCCCCCTCCCGCCAAGGAGTATCCTTAGTGCGACTGGATATGGGCCCGTCACCTGAAGAAGAGGTCCCCCCTAGAGGATTGTTTCCCTCTTTTCCAGAGTGATGTCCTCCAGCCCTGAGACTTCCTACCCCAGCAGCCGAGGGGCTGCCCCTCTGAGGGTGGGACGAAGCCTGCGAGTCCCCGGAAGTCTCACCATGGTCCTTCTCAACCTGCCTCTGCTTCTCCAGGTCCGCAACCAAGGACTCTAGGGAGCAGACTTGTTCCCTGAGTGCTTGGAGCTCCTTGCAGCGAGGACACACCCATGACTTATGCCCAAGAGGCATATAGTCATACATATGGCACTCCATGCAAAACACTGGATAGCCCCCACCCTGCTGCTGGCTGTCTGCCTGCCTAGCTATATTAGATGTGGGAATTGGCTACTCCTCTTCTCGCAGAAGCTGAAGGGCAGTGTTTTGGGGCCCTGGCTTCCTCACCCTGCTGCTGAACTCGCACAGCTGCTCAACTTGCCTACCCGGCACTTGGTTCCAAGGCACCTAGTTCCAGAAGGAACTTAGTTCCAGGACGCACTCACAGCTCATGAAAGGACTCAAATCATGCAGGAATCAAATCATGCAGGGTTAGGTTTAATTCAAAGTTAACCCAGCACTTTAACCTAAAACTAGAAACAGAAGAGAACCCAGTGAGTTATCCGATGGCAACCCCTATGGTATTTTCAGAGGAGCAAGATCTGCCACTGCTTCTTTGCTCCAGGATCTGTGTAATCCTGGATCTCCAGGATCTGTGTAACCTGATCTCTTCTGCACCGAACACGACCCTGACCCAATTAGACTACAAGGACATCCTGAGACAAATCCAGAATTGCAACAACCTGCAGCCTGGACTTAATAGGGGAAGGAACCTCTCTCCTACCCTCCTTTACAAACTTGGTTTTAAAGCATCAAGAATAGCAAGGAGTTCTGTCAAACTCCAAAGCTTGCACAGCATATTATGAAAATTGCCTGGCCCGAACTGAAAGGACTGTCTTACTGTCCTCACAAATTAAAAACAGCTCCTAAGGGAGGAACATTTCATCAACATTGGAGACTCAAGGGAGATATGCTTTGTATCAATTAAACTAATAATGAATAAGATATTCTGTAGCGTGAGCTATCAGCCTTGTAATCACAAAAACAATCTATTATGTTCAAGTCAGCTTTGAGGACACTTATAATAGGCTTGAAAAGACAAGTGAGGTCTCAAATTGAAGTGCAGAACATCTGCAGAATACGGTGGGGGTTCCACTGAGCCCCCAAATCAGAGAACCTCAGCCAAAGAAAAGCACACAAGAAAAGCACACAAAGAAAACAAGTCTAAACCTGTGCTTGTAGCAGGAAATCCTCCTAGACTGAGCATCTCCAGCAGATGCCTGTCAAGCCTCTGTTTGAAGATGCCCAGTTAGACAGAATCCACCACCTCCTTCGGCAATCTGTTCCACTGCCGAACCTCCCTTACCATCAAATATTTCTTCGTAATGTCCAGCCGGAATCTCCTCTCTTGCAATTTGTATCCACTTGATCTAGTTCTACTCTCAGTTGAGAACAAATTTGTTCTTCTTCCATACGACAGCCCTTAAGGTATTTGAAGATCCCTCTTAGCCTCCACTTCTCCAGGATACACATAACAAGTTGCCTCAACCTTTCCTTGTAGGGCTCCAGTTCTCTGATTATCCTCATTGCTTTTCTCTGAATCCACTCCAGTTTGGCTGCATCTTTCCTAAAATGTGGTACCCAGAATTGGACCCAGTACTCCAGGTGAGGTCTGACCAGATAACAGCAGAAGTATGCCAAGAATCATTTCATGGGTCCCACCCCTTGTACTATCACACCTTCTTCCACTATACCTGCTGCATGCCCTGCAGTGCCTTACTGATCGTGTGCATTGACAGGGATGTGCATCGGAGACAAAGTGCAAATACTCCAACTCATTGTCCTGGGTCAGCAAGCAGAAAATAAGGAGGGTCCCTAACGACTGAAGAGCACAATCCTAACCTGGAGTTAGGCCAGCACAATCAGGCCAGCAAAGTTTGGCCGGCACAAGGGCCACCATAAAGTATGTTTAGTCCACTCTTGGAGTCAGAGAGGCCAATACACAGACGTGCACCATCCTTCCTGACTCTGAGAGTGGTCCAAATGTGCTTTACTGTGGCCCTTGTGCCAGTCAAACTTCACTGGCCTAACCGTGCTGATCTAACTCCAGGCTAGGATTGCGCCTGGAGTGTGGATCCTGGTAGCAGCAGAACAAGAGTTAATTGAGCCTAACACAGTGCAGAAGAGACCTGCCTCTTTTGTTAATTTCTTTTTTAAAATGCCTAATCCATTTCCCCCCTCTCTGTCATTATCTAGAGCCACAGAATGTCATTTCATAATGCAATTCTTTTGAAAATTAATGTATTTTGTGCTAGCCAATTACAAGAATCCCTGACTTTCATTTTTAATATCAACAATAACAAAAAAAATGAAAGGAAAAGACCCTGCCTGGCCATTTTTAAGGTAAAACGGAAGCAAGCAGAGATGGGGACGGGGGGAGAACAAAGTAAGGCACAGGTTGTTGCATGTTGTTTGTGTTGATGTAGCCTCAGGACAGCTTAGCTGTTGAAAATGAAATTGTACCAGTTACAGACCATAAATAAGGGCCTCGGGTTTTTCTGGAATTTTAAAAAATAAGAACACTGCTAATAGGAATAATTAATGATTTAGAACAGCAGGGGAGCCAGGCCTGAATGCTGCGCTGCCCCCTTCCTGCTGTGCCTTTTATTCTCACCTGGAGCCTAAGCAGGGTGGATTTTCCCCAATGGTTAGTGACAAAGCCAGCCCTAGAGTCTTCGTTCTGTTAGGATAATGCATTGTCATTGTTCCCCCACCACCACCACTCCTCCCAATTCCTACAGGGTCACTCCTGCCTTCTGATGACGACACCACATCTCAAGTGATGCAGCATTGGAAACATGGAGACAAAATCTCTGCCTGGGCGAGGAATGCTCAAACCACTAATGGCGCCTCTTGAGTTCAGGGCTCCCAATAGCACCAGAGGGCGCCTCACATTTCACTGCCAGGTCTTCCCTGTAGAAGATTCCACCATAGCCCCAGATTGTCCTCCCTAAAGGGGATACTTCCACTCCACTTCCTGGTTCAAGGCCACCTATCAATGGTGGTTTGCCATCATGTGCTGTGTTCCCCTCCCCCAGAATTGTAATTTTAAGTGAGCATGACCCAAAATGAGTGTGCTGGAGGGATTGAGTGTCTCTGCCAGAGGCCCGCTCAATGCATTTCCTTTGGAGCCAACTGTATTTCAGGGGATGTTGTGCAAAGCAGCCAAACTTCCCGTTGATGCCGTATGCGTGCTCATTCATGGCCGCCCCACCTGAGTATAAACTTTATCCAGACAGGTTAACACGAGAGGCGTTTATACCAATCTATGGTGCAGTTGGCTGTAGCCACGTTTGGAACACGGGGTCCAATCTTGGTCACCACACCTCAGGAGGTACGTGGCAGAGTCAGAAAAGGTGCATGAGAGGCAATCCAAACGACTAGATGGCTGGAGCACTTTCCTTATGGGTAGGGTTACCAGATACAAACTGGGACAGAGCACCTATACCTTTAACCATTGCATAGAAGAAAGAATTTGAGCAGGTGAAGCTCATCATGGAAGGGTTTCAAACACTGCACCTGCCCAAATTCCCTCTTTTATGCAATGGTTAAAGATATAAGCACTCTGTCCCAGTTTGCATCTGGTAACCCTATTTATGGGGAGAGGCTGAAGCACGTGGGACTTTTTGCGACCACGAAGCAGGACAAATGATTGAGACTGACAAAATAATGCATGGTATAGAGAGCAGCTTTTCTCCCTTTCTCAAATTTCCAGAACCAATTAAATAGACTCAAACTAAATCCAGGACAAGGAAAGGCCTTCTTCACACAAAGAAGAGTTCTAAAACTTACGGAACTCACCCCAAATAGATACGGCAATGGCCACTAGCTTATGTGGCTTTTGAAGGAAATCAGACCAAATCATGGACTCTATCAGGACCTATTAGTCATAGGCTACGTGGACCCTCCAGGTTCAGAGACAGTCTACCCCTGAATAACTAGTGCTGGGCACAAGTCACAAGGGAGGGCCGATGCCTTCATCCTTTGCTTGTGGGCTTCCTAAGGCCACTGGTGTTTAAAAAGTGTAGCCCTTTTAGTGGCAACAAATAATACTCATCAGCTCAGTTTTGTATGGCCAGCAATCAGTGGAAAACAGAGCAAATGCTCGGAGCTGAACTGGTTCTGGCACATGGTTCTCACATGAGTGGCCCCTACCACCAAAAAATAAATACAATCAAAATTATATCAATATTAAAACCAAACATCAGTGATCCAGAGAGAAAGTGACGCCCTTTCCCACATACAGTACATGCAAATAAAGAGGTTTACAGCCTCCTTTACAAGCAATAATGTTTCAGGTTCCTCTAGCAAGGGGTCTTTATAAATCTCCATCTAGGGTAGAAAACTTTCAATTTCCAATGGAAATATGCAGAAGAGCCTCCGCACTGTAAATCTTCCCTTTTGGCTCTAAGGAGATAAGTAGGACCTATTAACCTTCCATGTTATTTTCAACTTCATTATTTGAGCTGACACGACAAGGGAGCGCGAAGTGACGGCTCTTTTGGGCAGAGTGCATGTAAATCGCTTTCTCAAAGGAAATTACTTCTCCGGGCTGAATGTTATTAATCTAAATTCTTCCTTAGTCAAACTGTTGCTCATAATAAATATGGAACAGGTGGCAAGACTTATCTCCAGCGGCCATCTATTCCAGTGGCAATTCCCCACCCCCACCTTCCTCCGGCCCCTCCAGGGAACTAGCTGGATTTCCAAAGGAGAATCCATGTCGTCTTTTATCCAGGGCCAAAGAGATACAGCAAGAAAACAGTCTGATTAGAAACAAGGCAGCTTTGGAAATTCTCCTCTTCCAAATTTTTCCTCCGGATTTTGCCATTTTGCAGTGTTCTTGTTTCCGAAGCAGAACTATGAAGTATGAACCCTCTACTGTTTGGAGGAGCTTTCTATTTCCAAATCCTGTACAGAGCACAAAGTTGGTAGCTCCTTTAATTCATTTGTGTTGCCTCTATATGACAAACACACATCTGTGCGCTGAGAACGCAATCCAACCCCCTTTTCAGCAACACAAACCACTTGTGTTGGCCAAGAGCTGTTGTGAACGTGCTGTAAAGCAGATCCGTGCCAGCGCTTCTGGCACTGGGCCAATGCAAGCAGTTGGCCCTATACCGCTGGAGCATGCCCCTGGTAAGCCACTCCTGCACCAGTCAAGTTCGGCTGGCACAGGGGCTATTCTGTGCAGGGGAAAAGTGGGAGGGAAGGTGGAAAAGGTTAGGGTTGGGGGGCATGCACAGACAGCTGCCCTCTCACCCCGAGAGCTCGGGGGTCTGCACCGGGAGGGGGCAGGACCCCCCCCCTGCAACAACACGCCTCCAACCAGACCCTGAGGCCCTGCTGGCCACGACGTCACTCCCACTAACCCCCCTGAAGGAAGGAGGGGTACAAGGTGAACTCTTACATCTGAGGGTGGGACCCATGACGCAACGAGGCTCCCCCCCGAGACCCTCATGAATGTAAAATGCCTGGTCAGAATAAAAAGCCTGAGTCAAGTGCACCAGCATCCCGACCATCACTGCGCGGCGACCACGTGAAGTGCCTGCGGGTTCATGAGCTCCATTGCCCCACCATGTCCAGAGGTACCAGGGGCGCCCCCATGGATATCACACTGTCCAAATGCAAAATACCATTGCTTGAGAGACGGGTGAGCAGCAAGGCCCACTATAACATCTCACTCACTGTCTGGCTTTTGCTATCGTAACACCTTCTTCCGCCCAGACCCCTGTACTGCACATTAGGGCTGACCCCTCAGCTGGACAGCTCCCCTGCTGCTTTGGCAAACTGGCTCCAGGACTACTCCTTGGATAGCTCCCTGAACTTGCAGAAGGGACCTCAAGCCACACAGGAGGGGTGATGGAAGCAAGACGTTCCAAGGTGATGGAACGCTCTCCAACGTCCCTTCTCCCAAGAGGATTCCCTTGCCCTGGAGGGAGCCTCTGCATTGCAAGAGTTAATCTCCAGCAGCTCCAGGTTAGGGGAGATTAAAGCCTTGGTGTACACAGGAGTAGAGAGAGGATTTGAAGTATTATAAACCTACTGGTACAGAAAGGCCTTTTCCTCATTTGTTAGCCAGCGAGGTGTGAAAATGTTAATGAAGGGAGCGATAATCTATGAGAATCCCGCTATTAAAATGTAGTCCACGTCTGAAGGCTCCTGTTTCTGTGTGGCCCACAGTACATCAACCCCTCCGACGTACTCCTCATAATAGGTGTAATTGCTGCAGCCTGTCTAGCCACCTTCACCCTGGCATGCTGAAGATTTGCTGGAACCGTTATTGTGGAAATTATTTTCATTCTATTAAGCTGGCATTTTATTGTTGGGATTCTGAAAAGGAAAGGGAGAAAAAAAAAAAGGAACACAGATTTGTTCGCTCTCGTGTCACAGGGCCCAGTTCTGAACAAGGGGGAGGAAGGAGGATGCAGTGGTCTCTCTGTCACTGAAGTAGGGTGCATCCTGCCACAACACACACACGCAGAGACAGACAGGCAGGCAGACACACACACACACACACACACACATTCTAGGTCCTCCCCTCTCCTTTTGTGCTCCAAGCCGGCGACAACCGTTTTGAAGGCAGCTAAATGCTTCAGGGGTTAAGGCACGAGAGAAGGGAGGCCCTCTGAACCGCATTCCACTCGCTGCCTAATCTTCCGGCTCCGGAACACTCCTTGAAACAGCGCGGCTGCCTCTCATGTGCTGTTCAGCCTCTGAAAGCCTGTTGTCGGAATGCCGAGCAAACAGTTGGGGCCGATTCAAACATTTGTGAGAAAACACTAATTGAACTGAAAATGGCTGCGCATGCTTTCATGCGCCGGTTGCCAAAAGAATCCCGACGCCGAGTCAACTCTGCTTTTCAACACATGTACACACACACACACACAAACTGCTGGCTGCCTTGGCACAAAGGCAAATGTGTTTCTTCCCATTATTTCGTTCCCGAGAGTGAATAAACAAGGCTTTGTGGCGCACAGTGAGGGTGCTGTCTGGCTACACTGTCATGCGCGGGGCTGGAAACTAATGTGTCATGGAAATTAAGCCTCCCCGAGCCAGTTGGGAAATCCGCTTCCAAGAGATTATTTATTCTGTAAGATTCAGCACTATTTAAAAAATCCTTTCTTGCAGACTTTCTACTGATATGAGGAACTTTGGAGTGACTAAGGACCAAGACAGACTCCCATTCAAACAGTGCCTCTGTTGTGATCTCAGCAATATGCAACCTCTGAAAAATACATGCTCCTGGCCAATGCGCAAGCCTAGGAATATGGGAACAGCCTGGCTGGATCAGGCCAAAAGAGGCCCATTTGGTCCAATGCCCTGTTCCCACAGTGGCCCACCAACTGCCTCTGGGAAGACCATGTGGAGCAGGAGACAGAGACCTACCCCTCTCCAGTCATTGCCTCCCTGCATGCTGCCTCTCAAGTCTTAAGGTAGCCCATAGCCAATCATAAGCTGTTGCCCCTGATGAACCTCCGGTCCTCCACAAACTTGCCTAAACCCCCTTTCAAGTCACCTAACCTAGTGGCCATCCCCATATCTCATGCTGAGGAATACCCCCTACAACTGCTGTGTAAGCTTTGTGACTGCTCATCAAGCAGCAATTCTTGGGGCCTCCACGCAGAAGGCAACAACAGCCTTACATGGAACCCAAAGTTTTCTCTGTGGATCTTAAGGGAGAGGGATGGCGTGGGAAGCCCATAAGAGATGCCTTCACTTTGTGTTACGCTTGCTGTGGTGGACCTAATTCATATCTATTGTCACAAAATTAGCATCTCTGCAAGTATCCCAACAGGTGGAATCTCCCCTTTTCTACTAACCACTCTAGGAATGTTGGCCCAAACACCTGAAAACAGTGGTATTTGGGAGCTAGACAGCGGCGCCATGCTGCCGGAACGCTGGGCGGGAGGAACGGGTGAGCGGCAGCCCACCCGTTGCGTACCGCTCCGTTTCACCATCTTCCCCACCCAGGCGGGGAAGACGGTGAAACGGAGCGGTACGCAACAGGCGGGCTGCCGCTCACCCGTTCCTCCCGCCCAGCGTTCCAGCAGCATGACGCCGCTGGAGCTAGAGTTGTGGGACACATTTTTAAAAAAACACTAAAAGCAACACAAATTAGTGGAAGTATCTCCTAGGTGGCAATTGACATTTTGAGATTTTGCCCCAATGGGAGCAGCTGGACTCTGTAACTGGCTCTCCAACCTTCAGTGTAATAGGGATGAGTATATGTGCTAGTATAAGTGCACAGTATTCCTAGCCCAGAGCCCTGACCGGTTCGCTATTGCACGTCATGCTGGCTCACTGACTGCTCATCATTGCTCCCATTTTATGTTGGCAGAATCGCCCTTGCACATCATGCTGGGATGCGGTCCATAATTGGTCCCACCTTTGCATTGACAAACTAGCCTTGATTTAGCACTGCTTTCAGTCAAAATAAACAAGACCAGCTTGTTTATTGTGCCTACTTGTCCTTAGAAGATTGGACCAGGCAATATTTCCCCTCCTTGTGAAATGTACTGGGGTCGTAAGTGTCTGATAGGAGTATAGTCCAGCGCACTTACCATATCAAATCAAAAGAATTCAAACGAAAGCCCTCTCAACTGGATTCGACAGTACTAGGTGTGCATATTGCCAGGATGAAACCCCGGGAAACTCCGAGTACCAGAAGTGGGCCATTTCCACCAGGTTCCAGTCTGAGGTTTTAGGATTTTGCATGCATTTTGGCCCATTTACAGATTGGGACCTGGTGGAAATGGCCCACCCCGGGTACTCCAAAGTTCCCGGACTGCCTTTCCTGCAATGTGCACACCCAGCTCTGAGAAAAACTGCAGTCATACCTGTGGTTGGACTGTGTCCGAGCTTGGGACTGGCGCAGTTTACGTATAGGACTTTTCAATGCATTTTGGCCTATTCTCAGAATGGCATCTTGTAAATGGCCCACTTCTGGTACTCGGGGTTTCCCGGGGTTTCATCCTGGCAATATGCACACCTAGTACTGTCGAATCCAGTTGAGAGGGCTTTCGTTTGAATTCTTTTGATTTGATATGGTAAGTGCGCTGGTAAGGAACTGGACTAGTAATATTGTGGTGTTGGTGTTGTTTTGTCCTTGAATCTGCAGTAATTGTTTGGAAACTTGATGCTTTATTCTGGATACTTATCCACAGCTGTGAATATGCAGATGTTGACTTTGGGAATGGAAAGCAATGGATGGGGTGTACCAATTCTCTGTGTGAAAATGCTGTTAAGGAAGGTACACGATGAGCGACACTGTGCGAGGGCAAGACTGAGGCTGGGCAATGCAGAACCGCAGAATGCAGAGCTAGAACGTTCTCTTCTCATGCTTTGCGCTCCAAAATGAAACGTATTACTGCAGGAAATTGCATGGGGAGCAGGAGCAGCAATCTGTCAAGAGACCGAGAGGGTGCACATCCCTCCCTCAGCCACAGGAGTGAAGCAAGATAGAAAAGGGAACCCTAATAAAAATCAAAGCAGGCACTCAAAAAATTACCACTGCTCCCTCAGCCTTGTGATTTTTAATTTCCCTCTAATTTCAGGACTGCAGAGCCGATATAAAAATCCCTTAGAAGTGTTTTAGGGAGATGGTAATGGTCCCATACTAAAATAATTCAACCAACACTATAATTTTACTACCACTATCAAAATGAAATAATGGCTGTTTACCGCGTTACACCTTTCAAATGACCTTCATCTGAATACAAATTGTCGGCTCAGAAGCCGAAAAGAGCAACTCTGTCTTCCAGAAGCCGCAAAACCCAGGCTGCTCAAGCAGGGTTTGCTCATTTGCTGCTGTTTCTCAGTGTAAGCGCCCAGATTGAATGGATTTCTCCCCCAGGAGCTCAGAGATGCTCATTTAAAGTTGTCCACCACCACCCCCAACTGCCATTTGCACAGCCAGAGTGAATGGATCCATTTCCATGAAAAAGATGGGAACAGAAAGTGGCAATGGGAAGCCGGATGATTAAGAACAAAGCAATGGGCTTTAGAACAACTCCCCTCTGAATCCTGGTACTGTGCTGGTGAGGTCAACAGAGGAAATATTCAAGGAGTAAGTGAAAAAGCCTTGAAGTATGTGGTGGCGCAGTGGGTTAAACCGCCGCTGCTGGGCTTTCCGACCGGAAGGTTGGGAGTTCAAGACTGCGCGATGAAGTGAGCTCCCGTTGCTTGTCCCAGCTCCTGCCAACCTAGCAGTTCAAAAGCACCTAAAAATGCAAGTAGATAAACAGGGACCACTTCGGTGGGAAGGGAACGGTGTTCCGTGCGCTATGGCGTAGAGTCATGCTGGCCACATGACCACGGAAGCTTGTCCTCGGACAAAACGCCGGCTCTACAGGCTTTGAAACAGAGATGAGCACCACCCCCTATAGTCGGTCACGACTAGACCACTCAGTTGTGGGGAAACCTTTACTTTAAGTAAAAAAGCACCCAATCCTATCCAACTTTCCAGTGCTGATGGAGCTGTGCCAAAGAGGCATGCATGCATCCTGCAGAGGGGGCAGTCAAGGAGGCCTCTTCAACATGTGATCCCTCAACTTAGGGCTGCTTTGCAGTGGTACTGGCATTGGAAAGTTAGATAGGATTGGGCCCTAAGAGAAGCTCTGCCATGTGACAAGACAAAAAGCAGCCCTGTGTCTGGCTTCCCCCTCCTCTTTTGTGCCACTTTTTTTTTTGCTCCTAAGGACGACCTTGCCAGTCAGAAACTTTGCCAGATGTCCTCTGTGTGCCTGGAGCAGGGGTGTTCCCTGGTGGCACCCAAACCATGGAATTCTCTCCCTAGGTGTTTTCCACCTTGCACACCACTGTTCCTTTTAGGCACAGGGCAAATCTGCACTGTTGTGCTTTTAACGGCATTGTGCTTATTTACTTTGCACATTTCTGTCCCATCCTTCTTCCAGGAGCTCTGTGGCTCCTTGCCATACTATTATCGTCACCATCCTATGAGGGAGAATAGGCTGTGAGAGGTAACCTAGGGAGCAGATGGCTGAGCCTTCACAAAGGACTTGAGAAGAGGACTTGGCTCTTCTTCGTCTAAGGCTACTCCAGCACATTGGTGTGTTGCAAATGGTTTGCAGGTGTGCCACGGGAGTTTGGGAAAGTTTCAGGGAAGGGTCATATATTAGTAGGAGGATGTGAGCCCCTGGCTGGCAATGCAGTATGCCTTGTCAATTTTAAAAAAGAACCCAATTGTGTGCTTTGATTATCTTTGAGCCTTCTCAGTGTGCCATTAGATGAAGATTGAAAATCGCTGCTCTAATCACAACACCACAGTGCCTGTCCTTCAAAATTAGGACCCCCTAAATTTATCTTTAGCCACCATTTTTAATCTTACGGTTTTATGTTTTGTGGTCTTTTGTGGTCTCTATTCTATTGTATTTTGCTGCTTTTACTGATGGTTGTAAGCTACCTTGAGGAAAGTAAGTTAAAGTGCAGAGTACAAACCCTATCAATCAAACCATACATTAATGGCTGAACTGATGAAATCTTTGAAGTTTACAGAAAAATAAATGGCAAGAGCAGGTCAAATTTATGAGAAACTAGATGCTCTTCAATTTATTTTCATACAATTAACTGATTATTGCCAAGCATGCAGTCATCTTTCCTGATGCTCTAATAGTCATGAATGTTTGGGTAGTGTTTTCTTTAACCTAGAACAGCATTTTTATTTATATGGCTAACATTTCCTGTGTCAGTACTTTCTCTAAGCTTGGTAGATTGTGGATCAATATCTTGTTCATCTCTTATTGCTGCTGCTATTTTACCGTTATTTCTATTTTTAATTTAAAAAAAAAAATAAGTGCATGAAGTAATTCAATTCGCCCCACGTACTGACATCATTATGATGTACATTTTCCCACCCAAAAGTCATTGGCTGCCACCAGCAGAGGCAAGAAGAAAGCACAGATGGATCGTGAATGGCAGAGAGGGGGATTAATTGGATTACAGCTGGCAGACACAGAAGGGCAATCTGAAGTCAGGGATGCCATCAACAGGCAATTCCACCCTTGTAAAGATCTTATGCCCAGGGTTTACATCAACAGGGGCATAGACCACTTCTTTCTTCAAGCAGGATTGTGCTGCGGTCATAAGAACATAAGAAGAGGCCTGCTGGATCAGGCCAAGGCCCATCTAGTCCAGCTTCCTGTATCTCACAGTGGCTCACCAGATGCCTCAGGGAGCACACAAGACAACAGGATGCTGCATCCTGTTGCCACTCCCTTGCACCTAGCATTCTGGAGTAGCCTGCTACTAATGTAAGCTTGCACAACCCATAAAGGCCTATAGCCCACGATGGACTTTTCCTCCAGAAATCTGTCCAATCCCCTTTTAAAGGCACCTAGGCCAGATGTCATCACCACCTCCTGTGACAAGGAGTTCCACAGATTAATTACCCGCTGGGTAAAAAAAGTATTTCCTTTTATCTGTTCTCCCAACACTCAATTTTAGTGGATGTCCCTGGTTCTGGTGTTGTGGTCATTTCCCACAACAAGAAGTTCACAGAACTGAGTTATTCATCATGGGAAATCTTGGTCTTTTTCCGGACTTCTGGCAAACGAGGCCATAGGAATATTCATTGCAGGGGAGTGAGAGAGGGTCTGTGGCCATCATCTCCCACTTATGGGATTCCAACAACAGCATCTGGTCAGCCACTGTGGGAATCAGGATGCTGGACAAGGTAGACCTGGGCCTGATCCAGCAGGACTTTTCTTATGAATTCAGATCTATTTTGGAACGCGCATTGGTAACGCATGACCACATGAACTTCTGAGATGAGCTGAGAAAGTCTGGAATGGCTGTTGGGATGGGTGGGCAGGAAACCTACCAGCTGCCTGGAGAAGCCAGTCAAGCATGAGAACATCCACACAGAATTGCAGTCAGACAATCATCTAAATCATGTGAAAACTACCAAATGACCTGATAAAAGCAGCGTTTGTTCCAGCACCAAGTTACGGTAAGAATTCCTCTGTCCCAATCACTTACAACACTGAACCACAAAGGCAGTCAAGGGTCTCCAGCAGCTATGGAGAAGCCCCCATCTCTAAATAAAGAGGCCTATGAGCCAGTCAAAACCCACCATCCAACAGGGCTTCTATAAAACTCATTTTTTTCCTTGTTCAACAAAACTAGTTATCTCCCTCTAGAAGAGGACAGTTCTACTTTCTTAAGAAGCTTTTGCCAGCCTCAAAGCTTTTGTCCCATTTCTCAAACTTTCCAGCTGTGAATTGTCACCATCAGCATGTCATTAGTCTCTGTCACTTTCAGTTCCTACCTACTTCACTCTTGAATTCAAGTTTTCTTTTTCTGTATCCATGTGCAGGCACGTGAAATAGACAGCCAACAGACATACAGCTAGGTGGTGTGTTGTGTGCACACATGAGTGCATATGTAATATGAACAGGCGCACGCGTGCACACACACACACACACACACACACACACACACACACACACACACACAGAGAGAGAGAGAGAGAGAGAGAGAGAGAGAGAGAGAGAGAGAGAGAG
>JAJKFI010000011.1:20759394-20773143 GCA_029204185.1 Lerista edwardsae
GAGAGAGAGAGAGAGAGAGAGAGAGAGAGAGAGAGAGAGAGAGAGAGGTGCCTACTGTACCTGAAGGTCTTATGCATCGGATGAAGCAGACTAAAGCCATGAATGCTATGCTTGTGCTTAAACAAATCTGTGTTTAAAGGTGCCACACTGTTCCTTGTTCTGCTGCTAGCTGGTCCCCACATGGCTGGCAGACTTGCAGTTGGGTGCCCTGATTGATGAGGGACAACAGAGAGAAACCAGAAGGTGGAGAAAGTGGATAAGGTCGGCTCTTCCAGCTAGGGCAAATCCTTGAGGCCATCACAGATGAGAAAGCTCAGGGCAGCCCCCTTTCCAAATAGGTTCCCCCCCCTGGCGCCTGCCAGCTGCTGCTTCTGGAATCCTCTGGCAACAAAAAACAAGGGGACTGGTGAGCATTTTGCAGGCTATCACTCTTGGCCAAGGGGAGGTAGCTAACGGCCCAGCTATCCTATCCAACTTTCCACCGTTGATGCAGCTGTATCAATGGGTTGCATGCTGCATTCTGTAATGGGGCATCAGCCACAGAGGCCCCCCCAAAGTAAGGGAACATTTCTTCTGTTGCCTCAGGGCTGCATTGTGGCTGCATCAGTGCTGGAAAGTTGGGAAGGATTGAGCCCTTAATGTTCTTAGGTTCACATTAACTGATCTCCTTCAACTGCCTACCAGAGATAACAGCATGTAACATTTGTACCATGCTTTCTGAACACACTGTCATTGATGTTTCTGCAGCAATCCTATTGGGTGAATTTTATTATCTCCATATAGCTGGTGGAAGGACTGAGGTCAAGAGGGAACACCTTGGCCTGGCCAGTTCGCAGCAGAGGAAAATCCTGATTCATAGTTCAGTCTAGGAGTCACTTTGTTGTTCCTGGTCCTCCTACAAGAGGCTGTATGTGACACTACAAGATCAGACACGGACACACAAGAGTCCTCCTTCACACATCAGCTGTGGAACTGCCTTGCTGGCTAAAATGGCTTTAAAAGGGAAATAGGCAAATTCATGGGGGTGGGTAGGAGGAGGAGGTGGCAAGGGCTATCAATGTCACAATGAACATACAGACCCTTCATGTTCCAGGGAAATATACCTCTGGATATCAACTGGGAGACAACAGTTGAGGGAGGTCATTGCTTTCATGTCCAGTTGGTGGGGCATTCCAGAGACTTGTTGGCCACTGTGGGAAACAATATGCTGAATCAGATGGACCCACTTGGGACTGATCCAGAAGGACTGCCCTCCTTAAGAGAGACAAAGAGCTATTGCCATGCTAGTCCTTGGCTGGTTTAGGAGTACATAATCTTGCTCAGTTACAAGCATCCTTCATCAGGCAGAAAGCAAAAGTACATACGAACTTAATAGAGCCCCGCTAGATCAGGCCAAAGGCCAATCCAGTTCAGCTTCCTGTTTCTCATAGTGGCCCACCAGATGCCTCAGGGAGCACACAAGGCAACTAGATACAAGCCTCTGGCATTCTGAGGTAATGTGATGCTGGCTCTGCCCTCAGTGACTGATCACAATGTGACAAGATGTGAATAGCAGTAGATAAGGCTGAAGAGGTAAATAAATAGGAAAGTGAATGAAGAAATAATAAATTAATGAACGCTCAGCCCAGCCAAAGGGCTGTGTTTTGACTGTTACTTTTTCTGCCACTGAGCTGAATCTTCACATCAGAAAATAGGTGAGCTTGTTAATTAACAGCTGGTGGAGGAAACATTTTGTTTCCTACATGCCGATGGGTCAGGAAGATCCACCAGGTTTCTGATATTCAGGGCAGCCATCAAAGGTATCTCCTTGGCCAGGTTCCAGAGAATCCATGAAACTAATCCCAGGAGGCTAAAAATGCTCTGGAGTTATTCTTCCTTAATGATTTCAAAAGTAATTTGTGGTACAACATGGAAAAGATGGGGGTGGAGGATGACACACTTGTAATTCAACCCCCCCCTCTCAAAATTCAGCTGGAATAGTGGCAGCCCCTTGCAAGACATGGATTTTGCTCCTTAACTAAGACAGCAAAGACAGTACAAAGGGGAAACAGGCACTGAGTAACTAATAAAGCAAATTAATTAACATTGCAATTAATGTTGCTAAGCCTTTTGGGAATAAAATAATAATGCATTAAAAGTAATAATTATATTATTAATTATAATAATTAATATATTATGATTAAATAAGCAATAATTCTTATCATTTGTCTCAATGCTTTCTGGGTGGGCAAAACGATTCAGATGCATGACATTGTGAAGATACAACAACCCTGTAAAGTGAACGAGTCTTGTATCCCCATATTGCACATTGGAAGTCTGAGGCAAAAAGGGAGTGGCTTGCCCAAGGCCACCAGGTAAATTCATGGGACAGGCAAGACTCAAACCAGGGAAATCCTGCTTCACCTCAGCATTGTCACCCCTTTGGTATATTCAGTTCACACCTGTTTTCACACGAATCCTCACAAGTACTGTATAAAAAAGCGTTTCTCAAACTATTGGGTTGGGACCCACTAGATGGGTTGCGAGACAATTTCAGAGACAGAGGAAGGAAAGTGCAACTGTTGACCTTATGCAAGGAATTGTGGGTCACGTGGAGAGTCCCAGTCGCAGAAGCAGAAATGCGGAGCTCCGGTAACTATTTTGTTTTTTCTACTCCCTTTTTTCTCTAAGGAGTTTTGTGACTTATTTTTGTTCGCGTGTGCCTTGTGGAATCTCCTCCCCACATTTTTATCTCACTGCTAGCCTTCAACTCTTTTTATTTTGGCAGTTATACTCATTTAAGCTTTGCTTAGCCAGCAGGAGTGTTTGTTCTCCATTTTGCTGCGTCCTTGTTGCTGTGTTGCCGTTCTGTGCTGCTTATTTTTCCACCCCTGACTCGTCAAACAGCTCTAATGAGACGCAAAAGAACTCTCTCCAGTCCAGATGTTGAGGCTTTGCCTCCCTTATTTAAGCAGTCCAAAATTGAGGACTATTTACTTTGCCAGGATTCCTCGCTGGATGAAGTGCCCCCAGGGCAATCTCCTTCTCGGACTGCTTCCCCGGCCTTACCTCCATCATTGGAAGGAAGCCAGCCTCAGTCGAATTATTTTCAGCCCACACAGGATGAGCAGAAGTCTCATCTGGACTGTGGGGTGAATTGTGAGTCATCTAAGACCCTTAAGGAGTATTCCCAACTTACTGCTCAGACGGTCTCTTCTATTTTCGACTCCATTTCTCAGATGTTCAAACTATTAAAGGAGCAGCACCTAATATTAACCAAGCTCTCCAGCCTGCCGGCTTCCTCTCTCTCTAAGTCTGTGTTTGACTCGTATTATGTCTCCTCTAAACCAGCTGTTTCCACAAAACCTATCAAGGTGGTTCCGGAGATTCCTCCTTTCCAATTAAAATATGAAGTGTACTCTGCAGTGTTATCGTTTGACTTCTACAGAAGGAGGCACCCCGACTGGTCTAAGATCTTTTTGGCAAAAAAGCATTTAGCCTCCCTACTTCGTGTTTCTATTTCCTTGGTTGACCTGCACAAAATAACTTTCATATCTCCATCCAGAAGACAACTTCGCCTCCTCCTAGAATTCCATTCATCATTTATTCCAAGACTTTTGTTTGCTCCTTCAAACAGGTTGCAGAATGCAGGTATAATTGCTCACCGGTACTTCCGGAATCAAGCTACCTTTAACCTCATCTCTTCGAAGACACAAGACCTTGGAAGAATTCCGAAAACTACTACCACAGACCAAAATATTGACTTGGACAATAGTTGTTTGCCCTCCTTATCCTTACCTGATTGTTTATCATCTTCTTTTAACTCTATTTCTGTCCCTTTTTCCCCGAAGTCTGATACGCTGGATACTGCCCCCACTAATCAACTGACATTTAATACTCCAGTGGAAGATCTATTAAGCCTTCAATCGTCGCCTCCTAAACCTTCAGTACCGATCCAAGTGTCCTCCAAGGGGCCCCAGTGTACAAGTGGTTCCTCTGTTTCTTTTGATGTCTTTTCTCTCCCCAATCCTAATATCCCCCCTCCTATTCCCCTATCCCCTACCTGTATTGTCCAAAAAACCTCTTCACTTAATTCTTTCCGCCTTGTTGATGCTACCTCTCAATTTCCTCCACCTATCGAATTTGACTTTACTGGGTCCCCTCCCCACTCCACTGACCAGACTCCTTTGTCACAGCCCCAGTGACTCCCTCCCTCGTCTCCACACCCCTCTTCTTCCTCTACTCCCCTTCTTTTTCTTTCTTGGAATGTGGGTGGGTGGAAACGGAATGAATTTGATCTAGATTTTATTGATTTTCTTAAAGAGTTTGACATAATTTTGATTCAGGAATCTTGGACTCTTTTGTCTCCCAGTCTTCCTGGATTCTCCATTTTTCATCTCCCTGCTATCAAACTAACAACCAAAGGACGTCCTTCTGCGGGTCTTGTGTGTTTCTTTAAATCTTCTCTATCTTTATCCATTACATGTCTGGACTCGGACTCCCAGTATATTCAAGCTTTTTTGGTTTGTTCCTCAGTTCCCTTATTCTTATTATACAATGTTTATTTCCCCCCTGTCTCTGTCTCTTCTCCTCATTGGTCTGTATTTCATAATCTTTTAGAGAAACACCGTGCCTCATGGCCCTCTGTTTCGTTTCTTATTTTCGGTGATCTGAATGCCCGTATGGGTTCTAACAATAATAGTTTATCTTCCTTCCTCCTTTGGGATCCGGACCACCTGCCCCCCTGTTTCTCTCTCAAGCGTTCCTCTAAAGACCATAAATTTAACAACCAAACTGCTTCCTTTGCTGAATTATGTGCCAATTTTGATTTATTTATCCTTAATGGTTCTATGCCAACAGATAGTGAAGGTGAATTTACCTTTTTCTCTCACAGAGGAAAGAGTGTAATTGATTTTGCGTTGGCCTCTTATTCCTTACTTTCGCATCTTAGTAATTTTAAGGTTCTATTTCGCACTGAAAGTGATCATCTTCCTATTTCTTTGTCTCTTTCTTGTCTGCTTCCTTCATGTCTCTCTGTTCCTTCTTCCTTTCCTTCTGATTGTTATTACATTAGACCCAAGTGGACTTCCTCTGTTCAACAGGTCTATTCTTCTTGGCTTTCTAATTCGGACACTCTATTGCTTAAACAACAGCTTCTTCAATCTAACTCTTCGTGCTCTACTGTTTCTACCTTTGACTCTTTAGTTAAATCCCTTGTGGATTCGCTTTTTCCTTTTTGCTCTCCTCCAACTTCCAGACCATCTAGATCTTGGTTTGATTTTGATTGCTGGCAGTTTAAACAACTTTTAAGGTCTGCTTTTGCCAAATGCCGCCAATCTTCCAATCCTCTCTCTTTTTCTTCTTACACGTTGCTTCGCCGCTCTTGTATGAAGCTTTTTGAGCATAAAAGACATCTATTTGCTCTACGTAAATGGTCTCTTCTTCATTTAGCCATAACCTCACGCAATAACAAACTTTTTTGGTCTCTTATCTCTTATTCTTTTTCTTCTTCTTCTAACCTTCCTAATGTTTCTATTCCTTCTGAGGTTTGGGTCGCCCATTATTCTTCGATTTTTTCTGCCCCACCTTTGCCTTCTCCTTCTTCCTTTCCGTTATCTAATGTTCCAGAATGGTCCCCTGTTTCCCCTTCTGAAATTCTTGAATTAATTTCTACACTTAAGACTAATAAAGCCCCTGGCCCAGATTCCTTGATTAATGAAATTTTCCTTCATAACCCTCAATGGTGGGCCCCGATTCTTGCTAAATTATTCACTCATTTAAATTCTACTGGTTGTTTTCCTGAATCTTGGCTCTCTTCTGTTATTTGCCCAATTTATAAAAAAGGTGATCCCTCACAACCTCAAAATTTTAGGCCCATTAGTTTACTATCTAATATTGGGAAGTTATATTCCAAGTTCCTTCTTTCCAAACTCCAGAGCTGGGCGCATGATATAGGCATTCCTGGGAAAGAACAAATTGGTTTCTCAGCGGGCTCTAGTGCCCTAGACCATATCCTAGTTTTGTCCTTTCTTGTCCAAAAATACACTTCTCACAAATCCGATCTTTATGTCGCTTTTGTCGACCTGAGAAGTGCTTTTGACTCGATAGACAGAGCCATTCTTTGGGACAAGCTTCATAAATGGGGCATTGACCCCCAACTTTTGTTTCTTCTCCGCAAACTTCATTCAAATAACTCTTGCCAAATTCGTCTCCCTAATTCTAACTCTCTTACTCCTTCTATCCCTGTCAACCTGGGTGTTCGTCAAGGCTGCATTCTGGCTCCATTTTTATTTAATCTATATCTAGCTGATCTTCCCTCTTTC
Organism: Lerista edwardsae; assembly: GCA_029204185.1. NCBI lineage: Eukaryota > Metazoa > Chordata > Lepidosauria > Squamata > Scincidae > Lerista > Lerista edwardsae. Next base: position 20,765,697 of record JAJKFI010000011.1, read on the forward strand.
TTTACTTCTTATCATACTTCTCCTCCTGCCTTAAATGGTGAACCTATTAATATTCTTCTTTATGCAGACGATGCAGTCTTGCTTTCCCGCTCTAAATCTGGTCTACGCCAATCTCTACTGGCATTTCAGAATTATTGCTCCATCAACCATCTTTCCATTAACTCTGAGAAAACCAAAATTATTGTCTTTTCTAAATCCTGGTCCCCTTCCTCTTGGACGATTGGCTCCCAAGTCTACCAACAGGTTCCTTCCTATAAATATCTTGGTATTACGTTAAATTATAAACTCAATTGGTCCTCCCACATTAAATTAGTTTCTGCTACTTCTTCTTCCCTTTTCCAAGCCATTTCCAAATTTCATTATACATCTGGGAATCAATTTGTTCCGGCTGCCTTAGAAATTTACCACCTTAAATTACTCTCTTACTTTCTCTATGGTGTGCCTATTTGGATTGCTGATTTTTCCACTAATTTAAACATTCTTTTTACAGCTTTTTTTAGGAAAATTTTGGGCTTACCTAACACAATAAACTACTCTACTATTTTTTCAGAATTAGGCATTCATTTGCCTTCCACAATTGCCTGGTCAATTTCCTTTAAATATTGGTTGCGTTTATTTTTTCGATTGTCTAATAATTCCTTATTATTTGCTATACTCAAGGACTCTTTTAGATTTAACTGGTTTCTTACCTTTGAAAATAAACTCTCCTCTCTTGGTATTTCCTTAGAATCTTTAAATGACACTTCTCCAGAAGTGGCCCTTAGTCGCATCAAAAGCCAACTTTATCATCATGAATTGGAGGAATTTAATCGACTTATGAATCCTATCTGTTCTCCTTTTTTCTTTGATCTTCCTCCCTCAGGTGGTCGACCTTTTAATTATTTTACTCAACTTATCAATCCCCTTCAACGTAGAGCCTTCATGTTGGCGCGTCTCAACATATTTCCAACGGCTTACCACCTGGGACGCTTTTCTCGGATCCCACGTGATCAACGAATTTGTTTTTTCTGTCACTCTTCACCTGATTCTCTTCAACATATTCTCCTAAATTGTCCGTCCCACCACTCCCTTCGTGTTTCTTTGCTTCAACCAATTCTCTCCACCTTTTCTTTTTCTTCTTCTGATACTATTATTTCCTTTCTTTTATGTGATTATCAGCCCGATGTTACCCTCAATGTCGCAATGTTTTTGTCAGAAATTCTGAAGTCCATTGGTTAGGCCTGTTTCTGTATTTATTTTTATTATGCCAATAAAGGTTTATTGATTGATTGATTGCAAGGAATTGTCTCTGAAATGCAAGGCAGCAACCCATCCCTGGGCTGCCTTTTACTGCCTGCTGTTTGTTTGGCTTTTTTTTTGCTTCCAGTGAAAATACCAGCTGGTGTGTGAGCAAGACACAGTTTTCCAAGCCTGGCTTGCAATGGGTGCAGTGGTCTCTGACAAACATGTTTGTCTTGTATAGCAATACACACAACAAAATTCTGGCTCTTGCGTCACAACGATGGCACTTCCTGCTTTAGGATGTCCCCTCTGGCCATCTGACAGATTGTGACACAACATGCTTGTGTTGGCCCAATGTCACTAGCGCCAATGTGGGGGTGCCAACTGGCACCCCTGCATTGGTGCTGGTGCTCTTGGCTGATGGTAGCAGAAGCAGCATAGGGTGACAGCATAAGGCCGGGGGGGCACTGCCCTTGTGCCAGCTGAACTGGGTTGGCGCAAGGCCTGGGAGGAGGCATAGCAAGAGGGAGGGAGGGGGGAATTGGGGGGGGGGGGGGGGCCCAGTGGGTGTGCTGGCCTGGGGAGGAGGGTGGAGATGGGATGTGGCTGGTAAGATGCATCCAAGTCTCCATTCCCTGCTCCTGTTTAGCAGGCACAGATCCGAGGAAACCTATGGGGAGTCTGGAGCCTCCCCTAGGGCAAGGGCGCCCTTGCCCCAGGGCAGCTCCCCAGCACTGGATAATCTGCACTGCACTAATCTGCACTGGATATGGTGCAGGCCCACCAGTCTCGCCATTCCAGCGCAGCTTAGGATTGCGCTCCATGAGTCACAATGATGGCACTTCCTGCTTGATGGTCCTTCTGGCCATGACATCCTGACTGACTGTTATTCTAAAAAGTGGGTCCCAGTGCCCACTTCAACTGGGAAGGAGAAGGCTTTAGAACATAAGGAGGTCCCTGCTGGATCAGGCCAACAGTTCACCATACCCAGCGTCCTCCTAACCAAAGTAACTAAATGGATATTAGAACCTGGGCAGGATATGGAAGAGCAAAAGAAATTGGCACCCAGATTTGACAAGCACACCAAAGACAAAAAAAGTGGGTCACACCATTACTTGGGATACTCCAGGCCATGTGATCCATCACCTGCATTTGGTTAGCTCCTGCCTGACACTTGGTGATTGGCAATTGCTGTGCAACCTTCCATCAGCTGCTGTCTGCTTAATGCAAAGATCTGGAAATTTATTGGTGCTCTTTGGGTTAACGTATGAGTACTTTGTGCATATTTAAGGCTGCATTGGTAATTAATGGCTGCGCAACATTGCCTGGAGGCCGCAAGTGAATGAGGGACGCGGTGATGTTTACATATTTACATTGGGGCAAGGCCATGAGTCATCTAAGCAGGACGAAGTGCAGGCTCTATCTCATTGATGTACTTTCTGGTCAATTTCACATCCCAGCTACAGATTATGCCTGTCTCCTAGATTACCATCACTGGTGGTCAATTAACTCTGTTGGAAGGGGCTGCTTCTGTTGGAAGCAGGCTCCAGCTGCTTCTGTGACACCACACAGAGCTCCTTCTGATCAACTCAGGTGTGGGTTGGGGAATGTCTGGGTGTGCTGGAGTATTGCCCAGAAAAGAAATTGGTCCACAGGTGTCAGGTGCTCAGTATTCGAGTGCTGGCAATGTCAGGTTCCAAATGCTGAAGATGTTGCAGGTAGCCAGAACCAGAGGAGTTAAGAATCACCCAGCTGGTCAAGCCCAAGGGGTCCTACCTAGTCCAACATCTTGCTTCCTCAGTGGCTCACCAGCTGTCCCCCCGGAAGCAGGAGTGAAAGGCATGCCCCTCCTCTTTCACTGCTTCCATGCAGCTAGTATGCAGAAACATCTCGTCTCCATACCCGTAGGTGGTGTGTACCCATCAAGAATACTAGTAATTGAGTCAAGTTGGGACAGAGACTATGAAGACATGATATTAACAACCCAATCCTAACCTGGGCTTGAATAGGCAGCTGGCCTGCGCTATATCCAGTCCCTATATACATCCAGCTAAATCCAGCTAGGAGGCACCAGTGGCACAACTCAGAGAAAGGGGACATTTGTCCTCGGGTAAAGCCCCAGACACCCCTGCAGGGCTACTTGGATGAGAACCAGTGAAAACACTGGTACAAATCTGAGCAGCCCATATAGGGCCAACTGGGCCAGGGATAGGGGTTAGGATCCTAAATTCCAGATCCAGGCTCCATCCCCTCTCCATGGGCTCACCCTCCCCTGCCCTTCCCTGCTCAATCCACATCTGTGCATTGGCCTCCCTGACTCAGGGACAGTTGCAAACATGCTTTGTGGTCGTTTGTGACACTCCTAGGCCAGCACAAGGGACTTGTGCTGGACCAAATCCTTCTCAGGATTGCACCCTGAGCGAGTACATGAAAAATGCAAGAGTTATCTTAGGTGTTCATACATGAATGACTTCTTATGAATGACACATGAATGTAATATGAGTGATTATAGAGAACCTTTTTGCTTGTTTCTCTTGAGAGGATATGAACACAGTATGAATGCTTAGAAGAGCACCATTTGATAACTGCTCACTCCTAACTGGGTTGCACTGTTTGTTAAACTCTGAACAGAGAATGTGCCCAACGGAATGCCAGTGATGCTGTGATGCCAGAGATACTTTGACCTTTATATTCCCATGAGTCCTCATATCCTGGACAGGGCTTTCGAATTCATGTGTCAGGCTTGGTCGTCCATGTGCCAGTTGAGCTTGGAGCACAATCTCAGCTCTCTCCACCTTCCCTGCAAGTTTACATAGGGAGCTGTCCTGGGTCCTGAAACTTGATAAAGCCTTCTGGCTTTCTCCCCGGGAATCCTGGAATACGTAAATGAGTACGTACATAATATAACAGTTTCTCTTTCGTTTGGGAGAGGTGAGTGACACACCAGCAGAATCAAGTTAGGCATTTTTTACACAGTGAACCCAAAAGGTTCACCATCACTGCATTAGAGCAAACTTTGTTCAACGCTGCATTTATGTCTGGCATTTGTCGGGAGGAGGCCTTCCCTGAAACCATCTTGATTTAATTGTGACACACTGAATGATGATTCAGCAGCTTAAAGTATTTTGTAAGAGTGGAGAAGGAGCTCCACCGACAGACAGCCCATTTTGCTGGGAGATCCTGAGGCAATCCTCATTCTCCTTCATGATGACATTGTGCGGGAAGAAGCGCTCCCTTAAACAGTAGATGTTTTCTTTAATGCTGGAAAACAAGACAAATTAGTCATTAAAAATTAATTTTGGGAAATGGTGGAGCTCCGCTAATGGACCCTGAGTTGCCGTCACAGCCGCTGTTTCACACTCCTGTTCCTTGGGAGGCAGAAGCAAGAAAGGGCATTTCAAGCGCATCTTCTTTAATTTCATCCAGGGCTGAAAACATGGAGGCAGATGCTTGAAAGGATTCCTGATTAGCACCTCTTCACACCCAAACCAGAACCTAGGATCCCCAAGTGAGTACCAAATGCAAGCAGAAGATGCTCCATAAGTGTCGACTTGTCACAAGCCATAAAAATCTTCCCCCCTCCTATCCCTCAAAGTTACTCAGCTCACTGTATTTTCAATGCATTTTTGTTATTTACTATACAGGCATGTGTCAGTATCCTTTGGGGTTCCGTTCCAGACCACCCCATGGATACCTGAAGCCATGGATACTTGGGACGCCTTTTTTAGATAGGGGGAACACCAGTGGTTTTGCTGCAACAAGGTAAAAAGGGATATTTGTTTAATGTTCCCCTATCTTTTTAATGGGCTTCCCAGTATCCATGGTGTCTGTGGATAACTGAAACCATGGATACCAAATCCCTGGATACCACGGCACACCTGTAATGTTACTTCCAGTTGTCAGGTGCACACTGAAGCCTTACTGTTGCTTCCTCATTTTAAAAGCTTCCCATATCAGCTTGCCCCTGATATGGGAGTTGCAGAGCAGAGCAGCTCACGTGCTGGCAGAGTGAGGGATTGTCTACTTTGGAGGTGGGCAAGAAGTGGATAGCCAGAGGCAGGATGGATAAGGAACCAAGTGAAGCAGACAAAGCTAAGGGCCAAAAGCAGCTGATGCAGTCAGAGCTGTTTTGCTGGTTAGTAAAACAGGTGAAGCAAGGCAAGGCTAGGCTGTGTAAGTCCTTGAAGCAACAAGGTTCTCAGACTGCAAGGCTGGCTTTGATGTAGGTGTAATGCATCTTCACTGGGCCAAGGGGCTACCTGACCACACATCCACATCAGAGACCAGCTGGTAATGTTCAGCCCAGCATTGCAGCCTAGAGAGCACCCTTGCAGAGTCTAATTTGAGAAGGGACAGAACAGGGAAATAAGAGGCTACAGACTGGCTGTTTGAAGTCCCAGTTTGAGACACTCAGCCCCTTTAGCATGTCTCTTTGCCACTTCCCAAACCCATCATGTTGTGCGTGATCTTTAGGATTTCCTTCAACCCCTTACAGTAATTTTTCTTGAAGCTCTGATTTTCATAGGGCTTCCCTGGTGAATGCTCTAGTGAAATCTATTCGCTTCCACAGCTGCTTTGGAGGTCCAAATGCAAGTTTCTGGCCCTTTGTAGTCAAATAAAAGGAATGCTTGCACAGCAGTAATTTGAAAGAGCTTCAAAACCGAAACTTGTCAACCTTTATCTTTCAAACTCGGAAATTTAACCTACAATTGGGGAAGTATTTATCCGAACAGATGGGGAAGAATGGCAGACCTATGTGAATTCATTCTAGGCTGCCTCATGACATGGGAAAGAAACACACTTTAAGGGCACAATCCCAACCTGGAGTTTGGACCACTCTTGGAGTCAGAGAGGCCAGCTCACAGACATGCTTCATCCTCCCTGACTCCGAGAGTTGTCCAAACATATTTTACGGTGTCCCATGTGCCGGCCAAACTTTGCTGGCCTAACTCCAAGTTAGGATTGGACCCAAAAAGGCCTGATCCAGGAAGCCTATTATCAGATCTCCTCAAGTTTTTTTTTTTTTGAAAAGTGCCCCATGAACGGCCATGGAGGAGGGGATAAAGTGTACACTCTATCGGGTCCAAGAGATCCAGGGGCTCAGCCCAGGCTGCAACCCCTTTATCAAGCGAAAATGTTTGTTGCTATTGTTAACTTGTAGATTCTGCTTGACAATATTTATGGAAACTTATTTTCCAGTATTTTTGTTCCTATTGCCCAGATTTTTTGAGATTTGCTGGAGCCAGTCAGGAGCAGAGTAGAACAAGTCACAGTTTGGGAGTGAGCGGTTGGCCCGTCTCCAGAACAGGAAGTGCTTGTGGAGAAAGAAAACTGAGACATGTTTCTTGAGAGAAAGATTTGCACTTCCCTCTGTGACTCTCTCTCTCTCTCTCTCTCTCTCTCTCTCTCTCTCTCTCAAAACTACTAGACTTTCTTGTGAGAAGCAGGAGGGAGGGACAGAGAACAACATCAGCCACCACTTTTCCCAGGGACATTAGGAGCAAAGTTCGGCCATCAGAGTTTACAGGTCCAAAATACAGGGGAGTTAATGTCCACCGTACACACACATTCTCTCCCTCCCTCCCACCCTCTCTTTCCATCCATACTGTTGTGCCTGGTGGTTATAAGTACGAAACAGGAAGCCAGAAGTGCACCAAAGGGAATCAAGAGGCTACAACAGACACCAATCAGTCCTCCAAGTTTTCAAAATAGACTAAGCACACATATTCGCAGTGAGTTGGCCTGCCAGAATGAAAACATCTGAACAGTGACAGGGGATACCTTCATTAGCCAAGCCCAAAGGTCCAAAGTAGCAAAAAGCTTTGCAGGGCCCCTTCCTCAGCCTGGATGTCTGAGCAAAAAAGCAAAAATGAGCAAAAAAGGAAGGGGTGTTAATGGAACATAATACATAAGCCCCAATATCAGCCACTTTTAGAAATGAACAGGTAATTTCAGAATTACTAGAAACTTCCATTTCCGGTGAAATGGAAATGATAGGATCTGTAAGAGGTTATGCATAGCATGGACTTGTGGTGTGTGCATGTGTGGGATGGGGGTCTGTGTTATGTACTGCCCCCCCCAAAAGATGCTTGGACCGTGGTCGTGGCAGTTGTTAACCTTTCTCGCCTGAAACATTTTCCCAGTCTAAATGCCTGCTTCCAGCTGCAAGACTTCTCTCTCTCTCTCTCTCTCTCTCTCTCTCTCTCTCTCTCTCTCTCTCTCTCTC